>VXBC01000277.1:577202-599823 GCA_013399945.1 Ploceus nigricollis
GGTTTTTTTGTTTGTTTGTTTTTTGGAGTTTTTTTGTGCTTTTTGGTTTTTTTTCCCTGAGGATTAGAGCTAGGCTTTGAGGGAGGAAATAGAATCTGAGCAAGTTTTGGTCCTGCTGACTGGTATCATGCCCAGGGAGACATACCTGGCTAACAGCTTGTCCTGGGAACTTAAAATGAACATAAAAGAGAAAGGGTATTACCTGTACCATCCAGGAAGGCTTTGGCAACATTAGTCTGGAAAGCTACCAAGGGAAAATGATATTTCTGGAAGAAATTAATGACTTACTCAACTCCTTAGGATGGTGGTGCTAATGAGTCAGAGAGCAGGGCATCTTGGTTATGTAGTTGAAAGCTTTCTGCTGACTGTAAGCAATGGGTTTGCCAGGGCAGAGCCCATCCAAAACTTGCCAGCAAGCCAGGAAAAGGGTGAGGCAAGTACATCTGCTTCTGACTTTCAGGAATGGGGTGCACATGCTGCCAGGGTGAAATGCCTGTGAAGGTGTCTGCTGGCTGTAGGTTTGCTCCCCAGTGCTGTTTGAGAGGAGCCCCAACTCCTGCCTTTGTACCTCTGCTTCCCCAGGATAACAGCGAAGGCTCCCATCTTCAGTTTCACCCTGTACCCCGGGGTGGCTGACATACAGTTCATCCTCCACTGCCAAGAAACCTGTTGTTCTCTGGAAAGTGACTGTGACTGCCCTAGATTCCCTTGTCCAGGCTGTTGATAAAGGTATTAAACCAGACTGGGCCAAACACTGAGCCCTGGGGAGCAACACCTGTGACCTGCCACCATCTGGATGTAACTACATTCCCCATCACTCTCTGGGCCCAGCCATCCAGGCAGTTTTTCACTCAGCAAAGGGTGCTGGATGCACCCCAGGCCATGAACAACCAGTTTCTCCAGGAGAACATTGTGGGACACAGTGTCAAACACTTTACTAAAGTCCATGTAAATACATCCACATGAACCTTTCCCTCACCCACTACGTGGGTCATCCTGAAATAAAAGGAGACCAAGTTGGTCAGGAAGGACTTGCCTTTCATAAATCCATTCTGGCTGGGCCTGATCCCCTGGTTGTCCTGTACATGCACCCAAGTTGTTCTGCTCCATGACCCTCCCAGGCACTGAGGTCAGTCTGACAGAGAGACTTGTAGTTCCCCAGATCCTCCTTATGACCCTTCTTGTTGATGGGCATCACGTTTGCTAAATTCCAGTCAAGTGGGACCTCACTGGTAAGACAAAACTGCTGGTGGATGATAGAAAGTGGCTTGATGAGCAGCTCTGCACTCCCTAAGTACCCTTGGGTGGATCCCATTTGACCCTGTAGACTTTTTCATTTCTGAGTAGTGTAGCAGATCACTGACCATTTCCCCTTGAGTTATGGGGGCTTTCATTCTGCTCCCCATCACTGTTTTCCAGTTCAAGGGGCTGAGTACCCTTTGGACAACTGGGTAATCCTCACTATTAACAACTGAGGCAAAGAAGGCATTAAGTACCTCAGCTCTTTTCTCATCCTTTGTCACTGTGTTTCCCCCCCCAATCCAGCAAAGGATGGAGATTCTCTTTAGCCCTCCTTTTGTTACTGGTGTATTTAAACATGTTTTATTGTCTTTTATAGCAGTAGCCAGATTAAATTCTAGTTCATCTTTGGTCCTTATTTTCTTCCTGTATAATCTGCCAACATCCTTATAGTTGTCCTGAGTTGCCTGCCCCTTCTTCCACAAGGCACAAATTCTCTTTTTTTCCCTGAGGTCTAGCCAAATCTGGAGTCCTGTTCTGAATGCTGCCATGGTTTTAACCTCAACATTTTGCTTAATCCCTACATCACTCTGCTCCCACATAAGAAACTTGCCCTTTTTTGCTTCAAACTTTGCTGCCTCACACAATGACACACAAAAGGTGAGCTGTCTCTGTCAACTGGATGCCTACCTTTTAACTGGAGAGAGCCAGAAGATGTGGCAGGAGGTGGCCTGTCAGGACATAAAAGGTGTGGAAGAAGAAAGGCACCAGCTGCCATTGGATAAGCAGGTGTTTTACACCCACTGTGAGATAATCCCTGAGGTGCTGTGATGTGAGGTGCAGGCCATGAAACACCTTGCAGAGCAGCAGTGCCAGGGATTGCAGACCTCCTGTGTGTATTGAGCAAAACCTGTTGGAAGCACAGATTTTTCTCACATCTTCATGCTAGTGATACAGAGACCAGGGCACGGTCTTGTATGCCCGCTCTGAAATCCAAACGTGGAAAATCACTTTCTCATTCTCTCAACACAGGACACAGGGATTTCCCAGACAGCCAAGTGAGAATCAGCTGTAATGGAAAGGCTGCCAGGGACTCTGTAGTTCAGGAGGCTCCCTTGTTTCCTCCTCTCCCCAGTCTCCACTGTGTTCACTGAGACCAGCGAGATCCTACTCATTCTCCCCTGACAGCTGCTCTGGACCAGTCATTTGCTTTCCTGGGCATCCCTCAGACACCGTGGTGTTCCCTCCCTGGTGCCTGTGGCTGTGTGACCCGAACAGGGCACAGCTCAATGGCACTCATGCATGCTGCTATGGGCAGTGCCTGCTCCTGGCTACTGGCTGCTTCCTCCTCTCTCTTCCAGCCTCTCTGAACCTGTCCTGCTAGGTCTGTAAAACATCCTGTTCAATCACTTTCAGCTAGTTTTAACCTACCTTGCCATATATATATACTCAAATTTGCTCACCTACAGCTTCTGGTAAGACTCATGTGACATACCAAATACCCTCCTGAAATCCTCACTTGTACAAAACCTCTTCACCCCATTCAGTATAATCCTATTCCCCAGATTACTGCTCCATTGCTAGCCTCTGCTGACAGTGATAAAACATATGGACTGCTTCATTAGCTCACTGCGTGCACACAGACAATGTGCTAGGGAGACTCACAGCATTGCTGCTACTGCTGCAGCCTCCTGCTTTTAATTACAATTCTAAATCCAAAACACTCCTTCCAATATTTATTCTTCTTGCTACTAATACATCTGAAATCTGAGAGAAGGCCTTCTCATATCACCTGCAGGCTGCAGGTTGGCCATGCCTATGGTTTTAGTTTTTCTCTGTCTTGCAGTGCTTCCTTTTTTTACTTCCATCACATTAAGCAGAAGAGGCAGGAAATCTTAAAATGTGGCAGATCAGGGTTTGTCATCCTCAGGAGCTTTGGTCAGTTCAGCTGGACCTCTGTTGGGCTCTTGGGAGCATGAGCACAGTGTTTGAACATGGCTGGGGGCAAGCTGGCATTCACAAACCTGGAATTTTCATTGCCCCACAAAACCCGTAGGGAAGGATAAAGCGAGTAAAATTACAGGTACGCATTTTATCCCCAAACTTATCATATTGAACAATGACACTGTGAACTGCATGATCATTCATCAGTGATCAGAAACAAGCATGGCAGAAAATAGTCCATCACTACTGTTCCCTAGAGGGACTGTGGGGCTCGTGACTCCTTAGAAGAGTTCTCCTACCCCTAATTTTAAGTTTCACCCAGTGGCATGGTCCATTTGTGAAAAGGTCTTGAAGAAAAAGACCATTGTGAGCACCCAGTGGTCTTTCAAAGACAAAGTGCTTTAAGAAAACCCAGCTCTGATGTAGGAAGCCATAAAAATAAATTATGTTTAATTATGGAATCTGTCCATATATATAGGTCATGTCTCTCTATACACACATATAGAGAGAGAGATGGATATATCCACACCTTGCACACTTTACTCTTTCTTTTTTCTTGTTCAGCTGAGGTTCTGTTTCAGAAATTTTCCACCTCCTGCTTAACCTTCCTCCTTCATTATATTATAATAAGCATTTGTTGCTGCCTGATGGCATCTAGTTCAAATACCTAGCAAGATCAAACTCAGGAGAAAATAAATGGGAGTCACAAGGCCCTCTATAAAATAGCCTACACCTTTCATGGACTGGAATGGATGTTTGTCAGTAATGAGGCACTGTAATTAAATTAAATAAGCCTTGGCAATACCTCTGCCATATCTGCCGGTACAATGCTCCCCCTAAGCAGCAAAACTCCCACGGGAAATTAAATACACTGTATGTGCATTAGCCAGCCTTATTGTTTGGGTGTTCCTGCAGTTAAGAAACCCTCACTACTGTCTCCTAGACAAAGGGAGGGAAGGTTTTGGGCTTCTCTGAAATTTGGGTGCAGTTCAAGAGCAGATACCACCTGGGTCACTCCGACATGCCTATCCTGGGGTGCAGGTGACCATGACAGGCAAGGAGGTGAAGGAGACACCTTGGCTCTTCTCCTTCATTGGCTCCCCTGCTGTGGGCTCTTTCCCCTGCAGCACATCTAAGCATGGGTATAATGTGAACAAAACAAATAGTAATAATAGTAATCATCATCATCAAAACACTGAAAAATCATGCTGCTTTCCTAGGATGAAAAGGTTCAAACACAAGTTGTCCTTTTCTCAGGAGATTACTCAGTCTGGCTCCTCAAGTGGCCATGGGGGTCCTTCATTATCCATTGAAGTGGTGGTGAGCTTTCCTATTATTGGGAAAGTCATGAGAGCCTGAGGAGAGCAAAGAGCATTATCTGATGATAATGCTGTCATGACAACTTCTCTCTTTGTCAAAATAGGTGTTTTGGGGGAACTCAGTGCTTCTCAAGGATTTTTTTTCTTATTAAAGGCCCCTGTCACCCTACAAAAATGTTGTGGGGTGAAAGAGAGGAACTATTTTGTCAGCATGCTTTTACCTAAAAGCACTACCATTTTCCATATCCTTCTGAATTATCTGCAATCCATACTGTAGGAATTACTCACTTGTTTTTGTTATCTTAATGTAGTTTTTCTTAAATTACACGCTTATTAGACTGGAGAAAAAAGACTATAAATGTGTGAATTAATGGTTTCTAAATTCCCTCACTAGACAGGAAAAAGGAAAGCACAGCTGCCTTCACAATGAATGTAAAGTGTTGGTTTGACCTCTCTTACTTTTTAAAAATAATTTAGTCAAACTCAGCTTCAGAGTTTTCTTTGGAAACCAATTTTCCAAACTGTTTCCCAGATGTTATCAGTATTCTCAAATCTTTTCCAAACTGTTAGACTTGAGATTGCATTTTTTTATAAACAAGGAGTTAAAAAAATTGCTTGTATCTAAAAGTGATGTAACACTCAATTTTTTCTAAGACTAAAACTATCAAACTGTTTTCTGCTATTAAATATGATGGTAAGGGTGACAACATAGCATTGTACTCCGGTGTAATTAAGTTCTTTCCATTTTCCCATGAAACTTAGCTGCTTCAAAGTGTATTCTCAGAAAATGCTAACTTGTTCAAGCCATGTAAATTGCTCCAGAGTGTAATGGCTTCTGCATTACCCTCATTTTTGTGTAATTAGCTTTTTTAGAAATTTTTGGTGGATTTTTAAAAGTAGAAAAAAAAACCAAAAAACAAACAAAAAAAACCCCCAAAAAACAAAACCAACAACAAAACTAAAAAACCCCAAAAAACGGAAAACCAAAAAAAAACAAAAAAAAAAACACAAGAGAAAGAACTGGAAATAGATAGTTCAGTAATGAGAATCTCAATTAGAATATAAGACAAATTAAAAAAATAAGAATAATAGTAAAGGAATTAAGAGCCTTTCATATGAAAGAAAAGTAGAGATAACTATATTGCTTGAGGCTTGAAGAGAAGGTACATGCAAGAAGAAACACTACAGATACATGCAGACAAGTATGGTTTAGACATCAGTTCAGCATCTTTTCCTAAAAGAATAATGACACAAAGGTATTTTAAAATTTCATTTGATCACTACTTTCACAGAGCATATGTACACAAAACACAAAAATGAATGTCAGTTTGGTAGAGAACTCTAAGAGTAGAATTGACAGACAGAATTAGTAAAATCCAAAATCAAATCAGGTACTTACCTAAGAAAAGTAAATATTCCAGAGAGCTGAAATAGTCTATCTGTGTGCAAGGGGTCTGTGTCCTCTCTCTTCGCTGCGTTCACAACTGAGCGCTCCACAGCGTGGCGGGAGCTGCTGAGCGTGCCTCCTTCCTTGTCCCCTACAACACCTGATGTTGACAGCTGTCGGGAAAGGGGAGTGGACTTGGTCCACTGTTCTTCTGATTTGCAGTGGTAGCTCCTGCAGTGCCATTGCAGAAGTCAGAAAGCACCCAAATATCAGTTGTGTAGAGAGAAAGAAAGAGAGCAAGAGAGGAAGAAAGAGAGAGAAGAGGAAGGAGAGGAAATATAGAGGAGAGAAAGAAATTAAAATAAAGAGAGAGAAATAGAGAAAGGGAGGGAGAGAGACAAAAAGAGAGAAAGACAGCAAGAAAGAAAGAAAGAGGGAAAGAAAAAAAAAGAAGGAAAGAAAAAAGAGAAATAAGGAATGAAGGAGAGATAAAAGGAGAAAGAGAAAAAGAACCAGAAGAGACATCCCTGCCATGGAAGCTTGGTCAGATGCTCAGCTGATGTACACTAGCAGAGCTTCTTCCCTGTCTTATGTGGGCCTACTCCAGCTGACACCAACTCGGATCTTGCCTGTGACATTTATGGTTCCAAATCAAGTCAAAGTTTAATACTGTAGGGAAGAAGGAATGGTAAATGCAGCTTTCAGTTACTTTGGAGGAATTGGGAGTCCTGTAAAACTACATGTCATCTTGGGACGTAATACTCGGGCCACCCTCCTCATGGTGTGGGGTGAGTGACATAGGAAGAGGTGTGCTCTGTTCAGCCTGATGAGAGCTGAGACTGAAGGATGTGTTTTAGGAGATACTAATTAATATAATTAGCTAACTATTATGCACTGTTGCTGGTTTTCAGAGAAAAAGTTTTGGGCTTTGTCACCAATGGAACAAGTTGGTTTTTCCTAGACTGAAGCTCAGCAGCAAATGAAAACATAGGCAATGTGGACACTTAGGTGATTTGAGCCCCAAAATAAAATAGGAGCTGCTTCACCTGTGACCTGGGCTATGGAAGTGATACTGCTAGCCCCTGGCAGTGGTGCTGGTGAAGTCTCTGGACACACGAAATTTGCTAAATGAATCTCCTCAGTTGTTCATTTGTGCAACTTCTTTCACTGCAATTACCTGTATTCAACATTGCTGTAGGATTTTTGTCCTATCTGCTGTTTTCTTAAAATAATGAATAGTGTCTTGGCTTCACTGCCAATGGGTTATATAAAGGAGTGTGCAGAGCTGCTGATAAAGGGGAAATCCCAAATACAGGCAAAATAATTTGAGATTCATTTGTGGTTGAACAGGCAAAGGCAAAAATATTGTTGATCATATCAGATTATTATTTTCTTTAAAAACAGATTAGGTTTTCATGACCCATGGCATTAATTTAAAATAGATATCCTTATTAAAAAGATCTCTCTTTGTGGGTAGATGGGTTTAGCTGAGTAAGAGGATACATTTTCAACATGCTGTGAGAGAATAAGTAACTTAGTTTAAAATCTCAAAATACGATATTTGCTTGCATCTGGGATAAAGAAATTATTTTCCTGTTTTAGCAGAGGAATATACCCATCAGAATAAGGTATCCTATCACCATTAGGGCAGTTCATCACTTTGAACTATTCTTTTATAAATCAGTGAATTTTTCCTTTTGCAATTTAGAAAGTTTATTTAGAACTCTTGTTCCTTTGAGTAGGAACTTTATCTCTGTAGTGCCAGTTATAATTTAATGTGCACATATCTTCATTTTTTTCCTGGTGTATAAAATGGAAATGCCTGTCAGCTGTGGAAAACAATTGTCTTTGCTGCTATGCTGTCATGGCACATTGGTTTCATTTAATATTTTATCCAGTCCTTTTCATACACATTGCAGCTCTTTTATTTGTTACTCATTGAAGCTCATCCTGATTATATTAACAGCACATTAAATTCCTGTCCAGCTATGATTTCAGAGTGCAAGGGGCAGCTCTCAGTGCAAACCTAGGCCCTGATGATCCCCAGCCCCAAGCTGGTGATTTGTGGAGTTCTTCTTTTGGTCTTTCCATGGCGATTCTGTCTGTCTAAATCCTCTTCCAAAACTGGGGGTCCCTAGCATAGGGAACATTCACCTTCAAATTTATGCTGTATAATTTAAATTTAGTTATATAATCTGAAGACACTTTTTATTCAGTTTTAAAAGTTATATACACCAGTTGGAGGTGGTGATAAACTCAATTAACTGGGCTGCTATAAACCTTATTTAAATCAAATTAAGTGCATTTCTGCAGCAGTTAGCATCTATTTCATTAACTGTGATTAAAAACTGCTTGGGAGTTAAATTGGTGTGACTTTGAATATAGATAAAGCCAGGGAAAGACAGAACTGGCAGCTGAGCTGAACCAGACTGGAAAGTCTGGAGTTCTTCTTTCTACCCAGAACACCAGGGCTTTGTATCTTTTAATTAAAACTGGGATCCTACAGAATGTAATGGATGTTGTTTAGAAAAGCTGCCCTCTTGTTTCTGATAATTGGATTTTTCTAGCCCAGATAAATATCCTGCTATGCCATTTCACTGAGTCCAAGAGGATTCCTCCAAATAATTAAAAAACGAGTGCTGAAGACTATAACCACCTCATTAAGATAAACTTACAACAACATCTTGGGTTCAAATAAGGAGTTCTTTTCTTTTTTTTCTGGAGAGAGGCCACAGTTTATTTAGCTTGGCAGCAGCAACAAACTGATTTTCATGTATGCAAAAAAGCCATTACTGCTGAATCACTGTCTCTCAAGTAACACGAAATTGGACTGGTGCGCTGTTACAGGGGTCTACAGAAACTAATTTTGAGGTGGTTACAGCAAACAATGAAAAATAAAATGTAGGTGAAATTGTAAATATTTCAACAGAACTTCTGGCATGTAGTCTCACACCAAACAGAGGCTGATAAACACACCTGCCAATATTTGATGCTAGAGATAATAGTTACTCTGTTTATTCATCAAAATTATGTTACAGTTTTATTGTTTATGTGTAATAGATTAAGTAGAAATATATGTAGTAACACTTATTAAGATAAATGATGGCTTGCTATATCAGCTGATCAGCTGATATTATAATGACAGATCTAATTCACGAGCCATTTTTTGTTAGTCTGCATTTCTTTCTGAAGAAAAGATACAGAAAATTTCTGATACAATATAGCCATAAAAGATATACAGCCTAGGAAAGCTGGCTAGATAATCTAGGAAGAAGTTGTTGAAAAAACTTCAGTGGAAAAGTATTTGCAGACACTGGAGGAAAATGAGAGGGTTAAAAAGGTCCATGTGAATCTTTTAAAAATAAATTGAAATGACCAGAGCTGTAACAATGAACAGAGTCAGGGAGTCATCTGCATTTGGTGGCCAAGAAGGCCAATGGAATCCTGGGGTGCATTAGGAAGAGCGCTGCCAGCAGGTCAAGGGAGGTGATCCTGCCCCTCTGCCCAGCCCTGGTGAGGCACATCTGCAGTGCTGAGTCCAGTCCTGGGCTCCTCAGGACAAGAGAGACATGGAGCCCCTGGAGTGGCTCCAGTGGAGGGTAACGAAGATGATTGAGGCACTGGAACATCTCACTTATGAGGAAAGGCTGAGGGAGCTGGGGCTGTTCAGCCTCGTGAAGAGGCACTGAGAGGGACCCTCATCAATGTCTGTGAGTATCTGAAGGGAGGTGCCAGGAGGATGTTCCCAGGCTCTGCTTGGTGGTGTTGAGCAACAGGACAGGAGGCAATGGGCAGAAACTGATGCACAGGAAGCTCCATCCGAACATGAGGAAGAATTTCTCTACTGTGTGGGTGACTGAGCACTGGAACAGATTAACCAGAGAGGTTGTGGAGTCCCCCTGACTGGAGAGATTTCAGAATTGTCTGGATGAAGTCCTGTGCCATGTGCTCTGGGTGCTCCTCTTTGAGGAGGGAGGCTGGACCAGATAAGCCACTCTGGTTCCTTCTAACCTGACCCATTCTGAAAGCTGTGTGTGCTTGTGTTGATCACATAGGTGAGTCACTGAGGCTCTGCTTAAAACAGATACAAACCTAAGTTTAAATCTGAGAGCATATGGATAGTGCTTGTGCCTGTTGAAATCTTAATAGTCTCACAGTGGCTTCCCTTGCTTTGTGAGAGCTGGTTTTCAACTGGTACTTGTGCAGTGCATAGCTTTACTGAGAAATTCTTCCCAGTGAAAAGTTCACATCAAAAGTTCTTAAGTCCAGTAATATCACATTTTCAGAGGTGAATTGTTAGTGTGTACTTATAGAAATATATTATTTCAAAGCAGTATTTTAAAAATGTCTTATTTCTGGCTCCAATCATCAGCAGTACCTTGTTTACTACATAGGTCATCTGTCTGGACTTCTGTGAGGCTTTTGATATGGTCATCCATGACATCCTTCTCTCTAAATTGGAGAGAGATGGGTTTGATGTGTGGACTGGTTCAGTGGATGAGGAATTTATTGGATTGTTGCATTCCAGGGCAATGGTCAATGGCTCAGTTGAGCTGATGGGGATCAGTGACAAGCTATGTTCCTCAGGGGTCTGTACTGGGACCAGCATTGTTTAATATCTTCATCAATGACATAGATGAAGAGATTTGAGTGTACCCTCAGCAAGTTTGAAGATGACACCCTGAAAAATGGGATGCCATCCAGACGACTATGGACAGGCTTGAAAAGTGGCATAAGCTGTACCCAGACCATTCTGTTCAGCATATTCTTTTGGATGGTCCCTCCACAAATTAGTTTATCCTTTCAGAAATCATTTATATTTTGGAAATCACAACATGCTGTGGGAATTAATTCTGCATTTAAGAGGTAGGATATCCCTCTTCCTGAATTGATGTAATTCCCACTTGCCTTGCACTCACCTGCAGAGATCCTGGGTGCCAGTGCTCAGGATTTCTCCACTTTCTTCCAAGCAGTGTTCAGTCTAAAGCACTCACTATGCACCATGTTGCTCTGCATGCCAGACTGCCACATGCTGACAAGTACCTGCCAGCAGCTATAGGTTTTGTCCTGGGAAATTCCAGGTAAACATGATCCCTCAGCCTCATGCAAGTAACAGCTGCTACTTTTGCTCAAAGGGAATTCCCACTGACTTTGATCTGTAAGAGAGGACATCACCCCTGCTTTGTCTCACTACAGTGAGGTAAGATAGTAGCTAAAATGTTTGTCAAGGCCATGTGATAGCAGTGACTTCACAAACAGCAGGTCAGACTTTTTCACTCCTTTCTTTAGTTGTACACACTAAGTTGTACACACACACACTTTGCAACAAAGATCTTCTCTATGCATTCCACTGAAAGCACAACTGGAGTCTGAGCCAAAATACAGCAAGTTAGGATAGGACAAATACTAGCTATTTCTCTGACCTGTGGAAATCTGCAAGCATGTTGGATTTTTGCCTTTCCACCTTCTAAATTTGCTGTCTTCAGTGCAAGCAAAAGCACTGAAGTTTTAGGAGGTCTGCTTTGCATTGCACAATAAAGAAATATTATTTGTTATAACAAAAAAAATATTCGCTGTGCTTACTTTAGGCATGATACACTGGCCACCCTTCTGTGCTTATTTTATGCTAGGGACTGGAGAAATGTGTAGTAAGACTGGTCACCCAAGGAAGCTTAACAAACATATCCTGAAAAGTGGGTGAGACAAGAGAGAGTAGCTGGATGGGCAGGAAAAGTGAAAAGAGGACAAAAAATACAGCATGAGGCACTTAATTTCTAGTTAGTCATATTATACAGCTGCACTGACCATTTATATTCACTATTCCAGACTTTAAGCATCAAAGTTTTGATATTTCATGTCATTCTGGCCTGATTAAGGCACAAAGATCCATTAAAATCATTGTATTCCCCACAGCTGGTGTGTGTCAAACAGGCAGTCACTTAGACAAGGTAGCATCCTGCCTTCTGAGCACCAGGGAAAGATCCTGGGGATTGTGTAAGAGCATTTTCTCTGTGCAAACATCTGATAATATTATTTAACATTGAAAAAGACCTCCTCTAATGCTAGGTCTATTGAGAAAGTCCCAAAATGTTCCAAGTGCTTTTAGGACAAGATGCAGCCAGTGCAGAAATGTGGGCTTTCAAGTGTGTACTCTAATTCACAAGTACTTGTCAGAGGTGCTGTCCTGTGGGAATACTTCTGTACAGCCATGCACTCGGGTGTGAGAAGAGTTGCTGAGTGCAAGTGAATATTTTGAGCCATTCCAAAGCACTGCTTATTCTCATTTTATGGATAGATCCTGCCACAATGCTGCTGTCCTTGGTCTTGGAGAGCTGCAGGGGAGGCTTTGCCTCACGTTCAATGGCCGAGGCCATTAACCAGGGCTGGACGTATCAGGTTGTGAGCCATGTCCCAGCCCCGAGCTTGCTGTGTGTTAGCCAGTCACTGTTTTGCTGAGTCTTGTTTCCATCTCTGCTAAGATGGAGACAGCAGTCTTTCTGTACCTCACAGTGGGAACACCCTTTATTCTCTCAGCATGTTCTCTTTGTCATCTTATAAATTCTGTCAGGACAAAACCTAGGGGTTCTTATACATTTCCCTGCTCTGGTTGACTGGAGCAGTAGCAGCAGGTCCAGCCATGCTGCTGGAAGTCTGGCAGCCCTGGAGCTGCAGATGGCTCACCAGCGTGTTGGGCACCCATCCTGTCTACACAGCATGCATCTATTGGGAGCCAAGTCTGTGCTGTATAAAACCCACTACACCATGTGGCACAGATTTCTGAAATGCAGAAGCACACTGCAGGTGTTGGTCAGTTTTTCTGTGCTCTCAGGGCCGGTGTGACGGCTGGGAAGGAGGCAGCCTGTGACGGGGCACTTGCGCTGGGCTGTTGCAGGCTGTGGGCTGGGTGTGCTGAGAAACTGGTCCCCAGCTGCCACCTGCTGAGCCTTGAGGAAACAGCAGAAATCCCTGCCCGTGCGCCAGGCTTCCTCAGGCGGGGACCTAAAGCCAGCACTGTGTGCCAAAATCTAAGCCAGCAGCCAGGGACAGAAGCTAAACACTGTGTCACTGGGCATGTGAAGGAAAATCAGCCCACTTCTTCAGGTGTCCAAACAGGAACAGGGGTGCTGACTCTAGAACCAGCCTGAATTGCTGGTCTGGGGGCGCAGACAAGAAGTCCACAGAGTGAGAAAAATACAATGCAGTAGAAGATAACCGCTTATATAGTAATCCTTTACACGAAGTCATAGAAATACAGTGCTACTGTGTTTATAGGAAGAGGAGCTCATCAGGAGACTTCCGAAATCATAATGATGCTGCTGCAGCATTAGCTGCAGGAGAAAAGCTGCCTTTTCCCTTAAATAAATCCAATATCTTCATGATTTAAAGCAAATTCAGCTCAAGCACAAGTGCACCAGTACTTCAGAAAGCTGGATTTTGTTTGGCACCATGATGCTATAATAAACTTGTTGCTGATCCTGACCGTGATACTCATTTTCAACTGACTGTTGTGTAGTTTGCAAGATAGACCACAGATCCTCAAACTTAAAATAAAAATAGTACTTATCCACCTATATCAAAACCTCTTCTAAGCAAGGCTATTTTGCTATATATGTTTACAATGCCCAGCAGAATGGGATCTCATAATAATTTATGATGCCTGGAGAGTAGTGTGAATTGAAAAGAAGACTGCTCTGACCTAATTTATGCGTACCAGGTGTGTTTTTTTTTTTTTTTTCAAATAGTGCCTGAAGAAAAAAATAAAGAACGTTGTAACAAATAAATAAACAACCACCGCCAACAACAAAACAACAGCAAAAAACTATGCTTGTATCGACATGTAACAAACCTCTAATGCCACCTGCTGGGGAAACACTGAAAGTGAGAATGAAGTCTCCAGCAGAGTACTAACTGATTTCTATCAAAATTTTTATTGTATTAAAAAAAGCTGAAAATATTTTAAGAAATTTAGATGAGTAACTCTGAGTATAATCAGGAGGGTGTACTTTTAAATACCCAAATGACAGGAGTTTCTTTTCAACCATACTCCAAACACTGGCTGCTTGTAATCAAGAAATGGCCCTATTATTTTCCCTTTCTTCACTCCTAAATTATCAATCAAAAAATCCTGAAATACATTTGAATTTTTTAATATGCAAAGAATAGCTTATTAGCATCTCTGACTCCTTAAGGACATCACTTAACACTCAGCAATACAGAAAAAAAAGAGCCATTTTCTTAAGCAAGCCCCATTATAGAGCAAGTACATACAACCTCAAATGCAGCACTGGTCCTTCTTAAGACAAAACAGAAATAGGAAACAGCGGGGCCTATTTTTGAATATCCTTAAAATGTTTTATGTCAGCATGAACCTGCTGACACCTGACAAGCTGCTCCTCATGTTCAGTGTGCGTCAGTTTCTGCCCGTTGTCTCCTGTTCTGTTGCTCAACACCACCGAGCAGAGCCTGGGAACATCCTCCTGGCACCTCCCTTCAGATACTCACAGACATTGATGAGGGCCCCTCTCAGTGCCTCCCCTCAAGGCTGAACAGCCCCAGCTCCCTCAGCCTTTCCTCACAAGTGAGATGTTCCAGTGCCTCAATCATCTTTGTTACCCTCCACTGGAGCCACTCCAGGGGCTCCATATCTCTCTTGTCCTGAGGAGCCCAAGACTGGATTCAGCACTGCAGATGTGCCTCACCAGGGCTGGGCAGAGGGGCAGGATCACCTCCCTTGGCCTGCTGGCAACGCTCTTCCTAATGCACCCCAGGATTCCATTGGCCTTGGCCACAAGGACACACTGCTGGCTCATGGATGGCTTGCTGCTCACCAGGACCCCCAGGTCCCTGTCTGCAGAGCTGCTTTCCAGCAGATTGTTCCCTAGCTGTACTGGTGCTCGAGGTTATTCCTACCCAGGTGCATGATCCTGCATCTCCATTTGCAGAATTTCAGAAGGTTCCTCTCTGCCCATCTCTCCAGTCTGTCGAGATACTTCTGAGGGGCTTCAGAGCCCTGTGGGGTATTGGCCACTCCTCCCAGCTTTGTGTCATCAGTGAACCTGCTGAACTTGCTCTGCCCCTTCATCCAACTCATGGATGAGCAAGTTAAACCTCTGGAGGGCACCAAGTAGACCCTGTTCCACCAATCACAACTGTTTGGGATCTGCCATTGAGCCAGCTCTCAATCCATCTCATTGTCTACTCATCCAGTCTGCACTTCCTGAGTTTGACTGTGAGCATATTGTGAGAGACAGTGTCAAATGGAGAATTCAAGCCAATTACAATTCTTCTTGGCAGAGTCTTTGAAAATCACTACACAGTATTCAAAAGCATCTTGTTTCCTCATCATTCACTGGTAACAGAACTTAAGCTGCAGAGAATGATGTTAAGTCAACCTAAAAACTGCCAAGGCTTGTAAAATGTGGGAAATGCAAGTCCTAAAGCCAAAGAGTTTTTTTTCTGTGTTTTGCCTATATCTCTTGCAAGCTACTCCCCCTGCCTATCTGTACAAACACTGCTGCTCTAAAGAAAAAAACAAATGGAAAGTCATTTGTATGGACAGAGCACCATTAAACAGGGGTAAAGTTTTCAAAATAAAACAAATAGAAACTGTGAACTAGATAGATTTACCTCAGAATAAGTGTCTCTGAAGTAGGCACTTGTTTTCATTTTGACATACAGCCTAGAAATACAGTGTAAAACTATAATTATACAGTAGTAAGATGAACCTCTGGCTGCAGCAGTAGCAGTGGCAGGTTTTCAAACAGACTATAACGTGTCACAAAGGATCAGGATAAAGATAACAAATATATCAAAGTAGCTTAGACATCAAGTTGTTCGGCACTTTTAAAGTACTTTCAGATGAGAGAGATGGAAGCAGAAAAGTATTTTTACCCAGTTAATTTACTGAAAGGAAAATAAACAAGCTGTTTGTGTTGTTTATGCATTTTCTTCCTGAAAGGAAAAAAAAGGACTTAGAACATTCAGGACCCTTCTCATTTAAAAGTCTGTAGCAAAACACAATGGAAGGCATCAACAGTTTGGAAAACAAAGGCTGTCAGTCCATCCACTGCAGACCTCCTGATAAATCCTAACCCTAGTGCAATTTAACAGGCCACATCATTAACAGCAAAGACCACTCCACCGGCAGCACAAATGAAAACTGTTAAGCCTGACTTTATCAAACAGACAGACCTACAACACATTACTGAACAGATGAAAACAGCACAGTAACTTTGAGGATACTCATTGGCCTAATTCATGAGAAGAATAAAAGAGAAGAATTTACTGTGACTTAATATTCACGTAGCAGAAGAATGAATAAAACACATATTTGCGTAGCTGATGTGTTTTGACATGTAATGGTTTCACGTCCAGTTGGACCTTTCTGTGACACTGAAAGGTCACTGCCTCAGGGAGTCTGTAGATGACTAAGAGATTTTGTTTGGAGGCGCTTTTTTTTCTATTTTGCTTTTTCCCCCCAACATTTTTTTTCTTTTTTTTTTTTAATGAAAAATTTGTCTAGTCTGTGAGATAGGAATGGAAGTTCATTTGGAGAAAAGACCATTTAAAACATGTACATGCTTGCAGCACACAGTTGCTGTGAAGCTGATACTTAAAATGACCTTGCACAGAAGATGGCTGTGTTCCAGTGGTTTTTATTGTGGTCTTCTGCCAACTTCATCCCAAATGCTAGATATTGTTGTGATTCAGAAAGATACTGAAATGCAGCTGACAAAACAGATGATGAAGATGAATAAGCTGAGGAAGGAGAAGTGGAAAGCAGATGTCACTTGCAGATTATTTTACAGAAATGAGCATGCAAATCTTACTTAAATTTGTGAAGGTCCACTGACGTAAATGGCAATATTTTTCTCATGTTAAATCAGACCCTATGAGCCATTATCTTCTGGTCTTTGGTGAAGTGTTGACTCAAGAAACATGGCTTGCATTTTTGAAGAACTGCAATTTCATATATTAGCACCATAGATTAATTTCACATTTTTCCCCTGGCATTTGAGGGCTGTTCAGCAGAAGGCTCTCATGCAACCTTGTTTCTAGCAGATGAAATAAAAGTTCAAAATATGATACAGGAGCGAGCAATGTAATTCTCTCTTCTAGGTCCCTAGCAACATAGGCAAAAAGTTGCAGTTTTAGCTTTAGGCACAGCTGACATCGTCTCTGCATTGTTGTGTCTCTTGTTATGTGCACAGTGTGATCTAGAAAGCGGGGTATAATGGAGACAATCCCACTGCAAGGCTGATGGCAAAAGCTGTGCACAAAAGAACAGTATATGCTACGTACAGCACAGATACATTGCCTTTCTCTTTGTCGTACTTCTCAACATGTTCAGATGATTTCCAGATGACGAGCTTTGTTAGTATAGAATTAAGGTAGGATTTTAAATTGTTTTTTAAAGACCTCACAATAATCTGGCACATTTTAGAGCTGAAGCTGAAAAACAGATCACTACATATGTGAAGAGGAGAAATTGCTGTGATGGGCCAGACTACTTCAATTTAGTTCAAAGCCCTAACACTGGTGTCATGCAAGAGAAACTTCAGAAGAAAAGACAAACTGAATTGGTTGTGGTTAGCTGGGGCATAGCAAGTTGTCTGTTGTCTCTCTTCCAGGAAATATGAAAACCTTAAACTGCAGAGAGTAGGAAAACCTTAACCTTAATCCAAACATCTTACCTCTTTGCTTTAATTAAGTACCCTAATCAAAGGTGCTTATTTCCTGTATAAAACATTCAGGTCAGTTTCTAAGATCTCCATGTAAGATAGTGCCCTCATTTCTGAGGCTGTCACTGTCCAGCTTAATGCCTTACATAGACAAAGCTTTCTCCACAAGAACAGAAAGGCTGTGCTGTGCAGGTGTGTGATGCTGCAGACAGCCTGCTGGCATGGCCAAGTGCCCACAATAGAAGCTGAGCCCTCCTTTACTCTGTTTAATGTCCTACTCTTATCTGCAGTGACTTAAAGTACCTTTCTACCTTTCCATCTATCTCCACAGGTCCAGAAGATGGACTATTTGTTCCACTACCCAACAGAAAATGGTAAGGGAGGAGCTTGCTTTTCTGCAGCCAAAACAGCCACAAAGTGAGCAACTTCCCACTCTCCAGACCCTCTCCTAAGTCACAGAGGTCAGTGTAGCAATAGCTCAGATATGGCTCTGTGCACTTATAACCTGCCAGAATGGGTTCCCTGGACTTGAGACTTCTGTATTTACTGATTTTCTCTGCTTGCAGTCTGTTCTTATGCTGTTGCAGCAGCCAATGCCATGATGTCAGGACATGTAGGCTTATGTGAGCTGGCATTCTTGGCAAGTCAGGTTCAACTACCACTGAACTGCAGCTGGCAATTCCACATACAAAGTCTGACCATGAATCTTCATAAAGACGTAATTATGTTCCAGCCTCTGTTTGAAATTACACCCAGTCAACACATCTAAACATGAGGTCATGGATTTCAAATCTAATTCTGTGCTATTTTAAAAAACAAACAGAACTCTTGCCCTTTGTTGTATTTATCCACAGCAATTCAGAGTGTTCAAACATACATTTTATTAAAAAAATACTTTTATTAGACTAGTACATGGATTATTTAAAATCAAGAATTAGAATACAGTTGGTATTAAACTATTGTTTCAGTTCATTTCAACAAAGTCAAAGTTACTATAGATTAACCTCAGGAGGTAATATTTATCTGGAAAAAAAGGGTTTTAAAAATATAGATGGAATTTCCTTTTCCTCGTTTTATTTCGCATGTTTTGGCAATATAGTTTAAACCAGATAACTTAGCTAATAGAGCATAACACTAAGCAAAACCAGAACTTAATGGGAACTGTTACTAGACTGTTCAATTGATTTGTTCCTGTTTCTGATGTGAAAATTATCCCATCACTACATTTATGTTTCCAATTTACTAGATGTAATTATTTTTCATTATCCTTTCTGCAACGGCTCTATCCAAGAAAAACATCTTGAGTACTTAGAGATACTCCAGACACCTAATCCAGCTTATTGGGTAACTGCTTTTAAGAATGGCCCTAGACAGAGAAAAGTCTTGTATTGTTTCTCCTTGTTTTATAGAAGCATTACAACAGTGTTTCCCTCTCTGGACACCAGTAGCCGCATTCAGCCTGGCACAGAACTCAGAAATGGAAAAATATATTCAGGTGTGGCCTCTACAGACCACACTGTCACCTGAGTGTGTAGTTACTGTGGTTTTTCAGAGTCAGAGATGAAAAGAAATGGCTGGCCATGTGCAAAACAAAGAGCAGTATCTTCTAAAACAAGAGACCCTTTATACAATAAGCAGGCTCAGCATGGCACTTCAAAATGATGCAGTGGCAAGAGAATATGAACCTCAACTTAGATTAAAAAATGGTAACCTGGTGTAATATACATCTATATATTTATGTATCTATATCTCCTTCAAGCCCACGGACAGACTTGTGAGTTATTATTCTTTGTTATTTTAAATATCAGCTGTATCAGAAACCTCATTCTGACCTAAGTTCTACTACTCTGCTGCTGTGCAAACAAGGCAGAGTCAGTTACCCTGCAGCTCCTTTGGGATGCTGTTGTAAGCAAAGCTGTTGCTTTTGTATTAGATAGTATGGTTAGATTACTTCAGGGATCCCTCTAATCTTTTGGATACATTTCTATCTTTACACAGTATCCCTGACAGGCTCAATTATTATTATTATTCTTGTCTCAATCATCAGGTCTAAGAAATGTTATTAGCAATGCTTTGCTCAGCAGCTAATCCAGTGACTGTTTCCATGCTCCTCAAATGCAAACCAAAATCTTAACTTAGGCCTCTTCTTTCAGAAGGTGTGACAAGTCAGTGCCACTGGTTCATGTTACTGTACTACTGTAATTGGATTGTCTTCAGTATATGCCCATTTCCTCAAAGGAATAAGTGGGGCCTGTCTCTTCCTTGACCTGATGTCTCAATAGTCTTGGCCAGGTAATACAAGGAACGTGGACTGCTTTACCTTTTCTAATGGACAGCTGGGAAAGGGGTTCCAAATTGAGTGAGTATTTCTTTTCTTTTTTTCCCCCTCCTCAATGTAGGAGCAACATATTTTGATCCAACCTAAACTCCCTGTCAAATAATTTAACCCAAACCAGTAACAGCCTCCTCTAAACTGACTCTGTCATCCTATGCGAGACTTAACTGCATTAACTTAGGTTCCTTTGTTTAATTTAACATGAATGTTTTTTGTATATAGAATTTCTTCTACACACCCATTTCATAGTAGGTTTCTGTACTTTTAATTGCTGCTCACATGCCAGACACTCTTCTGCCAGTAGCCTAATATCCCTGTTCTCAAAAGATCTGTCATGGAATTATTCTAAAATATAAAATTTGACTTTTCATATATGGTCTTATCCTGGTGAATATATAGAAAATAGGGTTGAAAACCACAGACTTGCCAACAAGCGTTTACATTTCCATTTAATATGAGAATACTTCCCCATTATGTAGTAAGAATATGAGGCACAGAAAAAAATAAATTAATGTAATGATCTGGAAAAGAGAAACCTTACTGTTTTAGAAAGTCATCTCCTACGTGTAGTGGAAATATCACATATACCTTATAAAGTTGTATACAGTACTGTAATGCACAGGACATAATTTTCCAGTTTCCTGGAAGAGAGTAATAAGAGCCATTTACAGACAATTAGCTTGTATTTTCTCCAGAATAAATCACATTAATTATACATGAAAACTGGAGTAAGGAGGGATTATATAGTAGTGTCATTAAAACAGTCAAAAAACCCACTGATTCTACAGTTGAATCTGAGTAGTCATACACCTGAGCAAGACCAAAAACAGTTTCTCCAAAAAGTCTGATCAAAATTTACTGATAAAATCAGACAGAACAATGATATTAGCTTCTGAAGAGTCTTATAGTACAGTAACACTATTGAAAATATCCCTGTTTTATCCATTTCAACAAAAATCATAATTTGAATTACAAGTATACTGCATATCTGCATAAGCACCAAGATAATATAAAGTAGAAGCTTATTCATCAAGTCCCTCTGATAAATGGTCCCCGATAAAAAAGCAAATTTTTGATGTATGTTTAAGTATTTTTGGCAAGAGATACAAGTTCCATAAAAGAAAAACCACTGCAAAGTCCAAAAAAAATTCTAAAACTTGTAAAAAAGATCAAAGGTAGAGCATTTCTAATAGTCTGAGAAATAATGAAATTCACTCCAGTTCCTGAGATAAACTGTAGGTCAGTTGTGAAGATTTACCAGATTGTACCAGACTCTCTCACCTTCTCTTACACACTGCACACAAGGTCAGAACTGAAGTTTCTGCTAAGCTTACAAGTCAGCAAAGCATGTGAAAGCTCAGAACATTCAAATGTTCTTTTCCACTATAAAAACAAGAGACTGGCAACTTAGGTCAGAGACAGACAGACTTCTGCCACAGTCTGTCAAAATAATTTCCAGACAGAGGCAGTTGCTTTAAATTAGCTGCACTTGCATCATTTAAATTAATAAAATTCTGTGTTTCTGTCCTGTTTTCACTGACAACTGTGCTCTTATTCATCCCTCTGCTGTTTAAAAGAGACCATAGATGAGTTCAAACTCCTAGGGTCAGACCTTTTAAAAGAGCATCTGTCACCTAACAGCTCAGCAGGTCTCTGTATGCTGGAACCATCATCAATGTGCTTCATTGCTACTAGCCATATGGTTAGTTTCCAACTTAGCATTAGTGTTGTGCTCCATTTTTTGTAAAACTGCTGGAAGATCCAGTACAGAAGAAATAATATAATGAGGTACGGGGGAGGTATCTACTGGGGCAGTCATTGCTTTGTTTATCCAGACCGTTGCTTTCAAGCCAGCATTCAGGCCTCCTTGAATATCTGTATCTAGAGAGTCACCGACCATCACACACTCTGCGGGCTGCACCCCCAGGAGATCGCAACAGTAATGAAATATGGATGGCGCCGGTTTCTCCTCTTTCTGCTCTCCCCCCACAACGATGGCATCGAAGTAGGGCTGGCAGGCGCACGCCTCGATCTTTTCCCTCTGCGTCTGCCGGTCGCCGTTGGTGAGGAGCAGCAGGCGGAGACCTTTCCGCAGCTCGGTGAGCATGGCCCGCGTGTCCTCGGCCAGCGTCAGGTGCTGCAGCCGCGTCGTCTTCCACAGGTAATAGCACTCGGCCGCCAGGTCGCGGTTCGCCTCCCCCCCGATCGTCTCCTGGATCGCCTCCTCCCAGTGCGAAATCCGCAGGTCTGTGATGCACATCTTGGCGGGATCGTGGCACTCCTTGAGGAGCTTGGCCTGGACCTTATCGCAGACGGCGCGCGCCTCTCCCTCCCCGTAGTGGTGCTTGGACTGCAGGGCGCTTATCACCTGTAAGGGACGCGGGGGCGCGCGTCAGGGCGCTGCGGGGCCGCGCGGCGCGCTCCCGGGAACGGCGCCCGGCCGCGTGTCAGCAGGGGCGGGAACGGGACACCCGCGGCACCGCCGCCACCGGGCCGGGAACCGCGGTGGCCGNGAACGGCGCTGCCCGGAGAGCGCTGGGCGGCAGGTGGAACTTGGCGCTCCCGGGTGCCCCTCCCGCCCCCCAGGAAAGGAGGGTTGAAGGCGCGCAGGGCTCTGGAATGAACTATGAGGAAACCCTGCCCGAATCCCGGCAGCTCCTGAGGGCTGGGCGTGGTGCCGGGCAGGGAAGAAATGCCTCGGGTGCTCCCGTGCCCC
>VXBC01000277.1:602298-688896 GCA_013399945.1 Ploceus nigricollis
GCTACAAGATGACTATGTTTAGGAGTTCAACATTGGGAACTCTCTGATGGTTTTTTCCTACATCTCCACTGGTGTCTCAATGGGTTCCTTTTTGGTTGTGTTAGCACTGTGAGAGAGCAGGTGAGCTTTCTGGGTGCCCAAGCTGTTTCCTCATACTGAGGAAGACCTAAGGCTTACTGCTGTTTTCCTTTCCTACAGCTGTCTGGTTTCTGCTGGAGAGAGACCTTGCAGGGGGTGGGAATCAAATCTGGGTGATCAGGAGTAGGTGACCTGTGTGCACAGGAAGTCATCTGCTCCATCCTTTACATCTAGCCCCTGAAAACTTATCTTGGAGATTTCTTTCCCACTTCCATGGAATATATTATTAGTTTGGTGGCTGATTTTTTTCCCTTTATACCAGTAAGAGATTTATTATGAAGTGCATTCATGTTCAGTGATACCCATAATATATTTCAAGCTCAATGTGTTGAGGAATACTTCTCACCCAGGTGTCTTTGCCTGCAGTCCGCAGATTGAAATGCAGTTTGGGCTCCTGGTTGGAGCTCGAGATCAATTCCCAGCCTCTGGGATAACAAAGGACATGAAGACAGGTGACTGCAGCCAGGTGAATGGACAACTGAGAGTAACAGCAGGAGCCGGTGACTGCCGACCTTTTATGTAAGGTGACGGCAGTGCGATGTATGAACACGGAGCGGGGAAGCAGGGAAGACGAGAAGGAAGAGCGGGACTGACGCCCTGGGGGAGACTCTGAGGGTACAAAACCCTGGGGGTTCTTGGGCTTGAGGGGTTTGGATATATTTGGGTGCGCACCGCTCTCCGCTGGCCATTCTGCTGAGCTACAGCGTGTGGTTCCTGTAACAGGAAAAGGCGCCAGCGAGTCAGGGGCAAGGCCGGGGGGGTCAGGTCTTTGCGAAGCCGCTCGCTTGCCTCGGAGCCCCGGTTCCCCGTAAGCTCAGGAACGCTGGGCAGAGCGCAGACGGCGGAAGCGCCTCTCCTTGTGCCGGGCAGAACGCGGCTTGCCCCGGCCTCGGGCCAGAGCCGCCCCACTCCCTGCGTAGCTCTCCCGCCCTCGCCTGCCTTTCGGTTTCGTTTTTGTTCTAATGCGGGGCCGGCATTGCGGGAAACGAAACTGGGCGGGGTCTGCGCAGCGCACCGGGCCGGGCCGGGCCGCCTGTTGGAGCGTCCGCGGGTCCCGGAGCGTCGGCAGCGGCTCGGAGGTACCGGCCGGGTGCGGGCGCGGGAAGAAGGGCAGGGGTCCGTGCGAGATGGGGGGCACGCAGCCCGGCTGCAGAGGGGTGGCCCGCCACGCTCGGTGACGGCAGCCTGGGGTCATCTGTGGTCCGTGTGGCTGCGCCTGGCGTCATCGCTGCTCGAAGGGATACGTTAAGTGCCGTCGGGTCCTCTTCTGCAGGAACCGATTCTAATTCTGGAGAAATGTTACTGCTTGTTTTCTTCCCACAGAAATCAGTGAATGATTCAATCTTTCTCTGTCAAGAAATTTGCTAAGAAATCTTCTCTAATCACTGAATTCTCCACTCTGATTTCTAAAACCCTTATTCCAAGCAATGACTTCCAAAACATTTGCAGACCAGTCATTTGAAATAGAAATTCGAATTAGTTTCCCATGAACTTTGTTACTGGCACCAATTTTCTATTTTATATCATAGCAGTGACATATCTACCAGGATTAGGAGCTACCTTTATTCTATATCTAGACCACCAGACACATCTTTAAATGTTATTTTGCAGCATCTATTGAAGATTGTGTCAAAATGGATCGTGAGTATATGACGAAGATCAACCGTTTCCGTCAAATGCATAATCTTACAGTAGATTATGACACCATCGATGTGACAGGCCCATCTCATGATCCTGAGTAAGTTTACTCTGCATGTCAAGAGCTAGCAGGGCTCTTCCTGCAATGAACAAACTGCATAAAGCTTGCAGTCACAAATGTTAATTTCCTGAAAGCATGTATGTAGTGGGAAAGCTGTTTGAAACCATGAATTGAATGGTAGGTGCATGGGGAAGACATCATGTAATACAATTTAAGGAGAAAACTTATTTCAAGGGTGATGGCTCTTTTTCAGAAAGTACCAGCAATGCACCTGTTACTTACTAGTAACTCTATTGTATATTATGCATCTCGTCTCAGAAGGTAGATTGGGTTACAGCAAGAATTTCAGTTTATGATTTAAATGCTACAAAGCAAAGTGTTTACAAAGCATTGTTGATTTCTAATCAGAAAGGTTTGCTGTATTAACTGATTGTATACTAACATTTAATGTCTAGTATATTTTTAACATCTCTTACAAGAAAAGGGTCTTTTGATTAAGAAGTTTTACTTTCCCTTTCAGAGACAATTACAGGTGATGGAATATATTTTATTTTTTAAAGTTGATATAGTGTATTTTTTTCCCTTGCCAAAGGTTGTAAGCACTCAAGATCTGTAATATTTTCTTGTGTGATTTTTAAAAATTTTTTGCTAGTTTGCATGAAGACAAGCCTTATGCTAATAATTAATACATTTCTTTAGATGTGTTGCATGTTGTCAGATAGCACTGTCTATGCAGATTTATTCTTAAATCCATCTACCATCCCAGAATAAATTCATAGATATTATCTGGATCTCAAATATTAATCAGTTATCTTATTTTTTTTATCCATGTGGCTCATGTAATTCAAAAAAGTAACCCTTATTGCAGTAAAGACCACAGCTGTGGTCACACAACAACATCTTCATTCTTCAAAAGTGATGGCATGGGACTGACAAAACTTACGTACATTCCAAGTTGTTTATTCCATTTATTGTGGTTTTTCATTGTTTTTCTGTGTGTTCTGTACATTCACAAATGAAATTCAGCCCATTGTGTGACAGTGGTATCTAGGAAAATCCTGGGTAACTTGGGCTATTCCAAGGATACAGTGTAAAGTGTCTGGCTGTAGTGATGTGTGCTGTAAACCTTCAGTCCCCTTATGCTGCTCTTTCCTGGTGTTCTGCCCGCTAACTGCATGCATTGATCACTGCTGGTTGTGAGCCAGCTCCTTAACTCTTCTGTGCTGTGTCTCACTTCATAAATCACCTTGCAGTTGTCTGAGGCATGATGCAGAGATACCTCCCATCCTATCATAGTTCTGGTGCTGTGGCTGCTTCCAGTACTGGGTCTGACAGGCCCAGTGCTGAACACAATGTAAGAAGGTTAAAGGAGACCAGGGTGGCTCAGTCCTGAGCTTTCTTGGTCTGGGAACACAAGAGAGTGGACAATTAGGTCAGTCCTGCCTAAACCTGTCAACACTGGGTATTGCTTCTTAACTTGGGGTTCATGGTGAATGACTCTACACTTATGATCAGCTCATGTATCGCTCCAGCAGGTAGTCCTCAACTTGGTCATGGAGACTGACTGCAGATTTCCTTGGGATGCTTAAATAAAATGGTGTCTTTTGGATGCAGTGTCATAGCTGAATGTGTGTAGTATTCAGCACTTAGGTGTGGGTCAATTGACAAACTCCTTCCCAAAGAACAACCTTTCTTACATGTTTTGTTTTTTCTTTGTTGTTTCCTTTGTGTAGAGTATATGGCACACTATGGGTGTGCCTTTTCCTACTGTTTGCCCCCTTAAGATTTCTTGTTAAGCCTTGCTTACACAATGAGAGCAAGCACTGTTCTGCATGTTCATTGTTTTCCACCCAAACATTTCATTAAAGGGAAGTGGAGAATGAGGTTGGAATAATGAAAAAAGTGAGCTCCTAAAGTCACTACATTATTTGAGACCAGTTTTCCCACAGAGGGGCTCATGGTGCTGTACCTTGACTGTGTGAATCCATCTTGTTGGCTGTGAGCATTTACATGCTCTGCTGCAGTCTGAAGCACAGAGGTGCTCTGAGGCTCTAATGGTCACTTTAACTTGGTGCAAGTGTGTGCTGCTGCCAAAGGCACAAATCCAGTTGTTTTTTCCTCTGTTGCCTTTTGTGCAAAGGCATTATCAGAAACATTAAGGGATTTGCAGCTGCAGGACAAGTCAGATCTGTAAAGACTGGTTTGTCTGAAATCCAACCATTTGTTATTAGAGCACAGCAGTGGATTGACCCCAGGAGGCAGTGGAACCCCAGCTAACTACTCACTTCCCCCCAGTGGGACAGGGAAAGAATCAGAAAGGTGAAAGGGAGAAGAAAACTTGTGGATTGAGATAAAGACAGTTTAATAGACAAAAAGCATAGCTGGATGTGTGACCAAAGCAAAATAAGGAAGTTGCTTTCTCCTTCCCATCAGCTGGCAGATGTTTCCAAGAAAGTGGGGTTTCATCATGTCCAATGTGTACTTGGGAGGGTAAACACTATAGCCATGGGTATCCCCCCTTCCTTCTTCATCTCCCAGCTTTCATTGCTGAGCGTGATGCCATATGGCGTGGAATATCCTTCTAGCTACCTGCCCTGGTTGTGTCTCTTCCCAGCTTCTCACATATTCCCTCCTCTGCTTGCTGGAAGGCCAGAGTGGGAAAAAGAAAAAAACTTTTGTGCTGTGCAAGCACTACTCAGCAGTAGGTAAAACATTAACTCTGTGTTAGTCCCAAAGACACAGCACAGCACCATTCTGGCTGCCCTGAAGAAAGTTAACCCCATCCCAGCCAGATCCAGTACTGTCAGTCCTGAGCTGCATCAGATTCCCATTCTGACTCATGGAGTTGCTATCTGGGAAGCAGGACATGAACAGTTGTGGAATGGAGGGACAGAGATGGAAAGGATCAGCAGTTGAGCACAGAAGGGCAGGACTGGGGCTTGTGTTTGTTTGTTTGTTGGTAATTTTTTTTGGTTTTGATGGGGCTTTTTTTATGACTACCTTTAAATTCGTGTCTCACAAGCACCGGATGTGGTTTTTGCTCTTATTAAGCAGTGTACATCACAGGGTATTAGAAGTGAGTGTAATGTCACATCTGGTTTCATGAAACCAAAATTAGCTAATCTTTCCTCTGTGTAGTGTCACACTGCTGAGATGTATCTTAGTGTTAGGGCTTCACAACCTTGCTTGTAATGATGCTGACCTCATCCATTCTTATGCTTTTAAAAAGTAAATTATTTTGATTTTAAAAAGCAGTTAAGCAGTTAAAAGTACTGCTGGAACTAATAAAGTACATGCATTTGTGACTAGAGAGAAAATTTAAAAAATATTTATACTAAAGAATTATGATAATCATAGGTTTGATATAATAAAAACACATTAATGCTTCAATACTTCCCATAGTGTATCCTATAGTGCTTTGTAGATAATAAACCCAAAGTTTAATCTGATAAGGTTATTAAAGTATATATGTGGGAAAAATGTAGCAGTGTTTTAGACAAATTTCCTTCATTGCAGGTTCACAGTTGTTGTCAAAATAAATGGTGAGAAATATGGTAGAGGCACTGGTAAAAGTAAAAAAGAAGCAAAAGCAGTAGCAGCAAAAGAAACATGGGAAATGATTGAGAAACAGGTGAGTAAATAGTAGGATTAAGTTTTGGGGGTTACGATACAGTGTACATCACATGTAATGAAGTAAATGTTGAAGATGAATATCTGAAAGTAGACTTCTGATAAAATGTTGTTTAATTTAAAACAGTTTCTAATTATTCAAGTTGTCTTTGTTTCTGTCTTATTCATCACCTTTCTACTTTTTATCACTGAATTGTTTTCCTTATTTTTTCCTATAGGACTGATATCTAATACTGTGTTTCTTCCTCTGCTGTTATAGGAGGATAAGGAAATGTATTTGCCTTTGTTAAGCTGCCTTGGTGTATCCCAAGTGGGCAGTGGTCCTTTTATATCTTGACAATGATGAAATATCTGTTCAATGATTCAATGTCTTCAAAACAATTGCAGGGCATTACTCAGTGTGTCTCTTGCCACTCTGCTAATGAAATTGCTTACTTTCACTTGTTCTAATTAATCTTTTTTTCCGTTTCATTATATTCTTTACAGTATAGCTAGTTATATACTCTATCCTTCCTTGAGTAAGTCTAGGTTTGAATTTTGCTCCTTAGTTTTCTGCCAAGTGTTTTACCCTTCTTTATTTGCTGATCTTTATTTTTCTTTTTGACTCTGAATGCTTCTTAGCACTTTTGAGTGAAATATTTCCTTACCTTTTTTGGCTTTTATTGTGTCCCTGTCATTACTTTAACACAATTGCTGCATGTCTGCTGATACGTTACTGATGTTGACTAATCATGAGACAGCTGAAAAGTCCTGCTTTCCCCTCTTGTACATGCACAGGAGCATTTGCAGCCCTTGCTGAAGGGAGCATCAGCAGCATCCTGCTGCCATCCCTTCTTCACAGCTTGTTCCTTATAATTTCCTGAAAGGGGTGGGATGAGGCATGGTGAGAGGTTGTTAAAGGCAAAAGTGTAGTACTTGGAAAGCCAGGTTTACGTTTATTCAAAATGTAATAATTATGCTTGGGATGTCTGTCCTTTGCCACAAAGGACTCAGTTAATGGAAACTTGGGATTTCTTAAGAGTGTTTTGAAATGTGGACAAACCTTGCAGCTATATTAATTCTTGTGCACTGTTTATCTTAATGTATTTTTAAGCTTAAGTTTTCAAGTTACCTGTTTTGTTTGTTTTATAGCATAAGAGTCCCTCAAATATGGCAGCTGCAGAGTTAACGACAACTCAGCCAACCTCATCACCTGCACTAGACAAAGATTATGTCAGCCTATTAAATATTTTTTCACAAAGGACGTGTCAAATAGTTGATTATCCTAACCAAACTCGTACTGGAGATGCCCATGTTCCCACGTAAGATATAATTTACCTTCCTGCTTCCTTCTAATACTTTTTGTGTTTACTAATGCTACCATTAGTTATCCTTGGTCATCTTAGCTGAATCTTTAGAAGGGGTCACATCATCTGCCTGAGAGCATTATCCAAAAGCTTCTGGAGCTCTGTCAGACTTGGTGCCTGTGGCCACTTCCTTGGGGAACCTGTTCCAGTGCCCAACCACCCTCTGGGTGAAAAATCTTTTCCTGATATCTGACCTAAACTTATCCTGGCTCAGCTTCATGCTTTCTCTTTGAGTCCTGTCACTGGTTACCAGAGATAGAAGAGATCAGTGCCTGCCCCTCCTCTTCCCCTCATGAGGAAGTTGTAGCTGCAGTGAGGTCTCCTCTCAGTCTCCTCCAGGCTGAACAGACCACATGACCTCAGCCACTTCTCATACGACTTCTCCTCAAGGCCCTTCACCATCTTTGTTGCTGTCCTTTGAACGCTTCTCAATAGCTTAATGTCATTTTTATATTATGGCACCCAAAACTGCACACAGGACTTGAGGTGAGGCCACCCCAGTGCAGAGCAGAGCAGGACAATCCCCTCCCTTGCCTGGCTGGTGATGCTGTGCCTGATGAATCCCAGGACATGGACCCTGTGGCTGCCAGGGCACTGCTGACTCATATTCAACTTGCTAGTGACCAGGACACACAGGTGCCGTTCTGCAGTGCTGCTCTCCAGCCTCCTGTTCCCAAGTCTATACACACAACCTTGGTTGTCCCATCCCAGCTGCAGAATTTGGCACTTGCCCTTGTTAAATTTCACGTGGCTGGTGATTGCCCATCTCTTAATTTTAGTGTGTTGGTCTCTCTGCAGGGCTTCCCTGCCCTTGAGGGAGTCAACAGCTCCTCCCAGTTTAGTAATGTCAGCAAAATTACTTGGTATCCTTTCAGTCCTGTGTATGAGTTGTTAATGAAGATGCTGAAGAGCACAGGGCTGAGAATGGAGCCCAGTGGAACCCCCCTAGTGACAGGTCCCCAGCCTGATGCCACCCTGTTCACTGTAACCCTTTGTGCCTGACCCGTGAGCCAGTTGCTCATTCGTCATGTAAGCATGGTTATCCAACTGTGTGCTGGATATTTTGTCCAGAAGGACACTGAGAGATGGTATCAAAATCTTTGCTGAAGTCCAAAAATATTACATCATCTTGCTTTCCTAGATCAGCTGGGTGGGGTACCCTGTAATATAAGGAAATCAGGACTTTCCCTTCATGAAGCTCTGTTGGCTGTGACCAATGCCTGTGCTGTCCTCCAGGTGTTTATCAATACCTCCCAGAATAATAATCTTTTCCATGATTGTACCAGGCTCACTCTGAAAGTGAGTTATCTTTAAGGCACAACAAATTAGTTACCTACCATTATTAATTAGATTAAATGTATATTGAAAACACTGTCCTGAACATGTATACTTTAGATTTCCATTCTATAATGTCACTTGATTGTAGTGTTTAAAAACCATTAAATTAAGACTTGTCATACGGCATATAAGATTGATTCCCTGTTGTATTTTACAGGTTTTCTATTAGCTGTACAATTAGTGGTCGTTTGTATGGAAGGGGCACTGGACCTTCCCTAGCTGCTGCAAAACAAGCTGCTGCAAAGGAAGCATATGAGAAGGTAAATAAGGAAAGCTCTCTGACAGTATGTGCTATATTTAGCCTTACCACAGAAGTTTAAATATTTGAACCAATTTCCTCATTGCATTTAAAAGCAAATTACATTAAAGAGGGGAACAATCCATATTTTAGTATGTTGGTTGGGCTACTATTAGTAGAATTTATGTTGTGCTTCTATATTCAGTTCTGGATTTAAAAAGTAAATGCTAACAGTTGATATCTCTCTGTGTTTCAGAATAGGTCTGATATGTTGTCATTCAAGGATGCACACATTTTAAAAATTTTTAAATTCCAACTCATAACCAGTTGTCTTCTGTGTGAAGTGTTGTTAAGCTGGCAGGCTATGAACGTACTTCTTTCACTGTCTTCTGTTGGATCAAAAGTCTATTGTGTAATGTGAGAGGCAAAAGCAGGAGTCAGAATCAGCAGGACTTGCCTTCTGTAGTGTTCCAAGGCAGAGTCCCATGAAACAATTGCTGACACCGTCCTCTGGATAGCAGCAGAGCTGTTGTCTTTATGTTGGCAACTGTTATTTCCACATGTGCAAAAACTATCAGAATTCCAATAGTGATCCAAACCCACTTCTGAAATGTACAGAACATATGAACTAACTAAATGGAGTGTAGTTTAAAGGAAAGGATGGCAGTATAGGGGAGGGAAGAAGCCTTTTTTACTTTTAAGTACTTTTAAAATTATTTGCCTGTTACTGTGAATTTTCAGTGCTTTTAAAATTACTTTTAAGTCAACCATGTAATTAATAATGTCCTAATATAGCTCTAGGAGCCTTTCTTAATATTTTCCTTTGTTGCAAACCCAGAGATATTTTAATTTTCATCAAAGTCTGGAATATATTACCTCAAGCAGAACTTGTATGCCAATTAGTCTAAATTTGGGGTGGGTTATTTTGGTTTGGTTTTAATTTTTATTAATTGTCAGTGATATCTGTGTAACAAGCAAAATGTAATCTGGCAAAAAGTAGTAATGGTCTAGTACTCCTGTGTAGGAATGCATCTTCTGCTAACAGAGTAAAAAAGTTACCCTTTGTCTCCTTAAAAAGGAAAGAAGCCCAGAAGTTTCTCTCCTTAATTTGCTTAAAAGACACCTCATAGGACCTTGGGGACATCACATCAAATTTAAGGATAGCCAATTGGATAGAAGCCAAAAGGTCCCGCCTGAGCAAATCCCTAGAAAAAGAAGTGAACAAAGGAAGTAATTGCTTTTGTGAAGTGTTTCTAGCAGGGCAAGGAACTTCCTACCCTAGCTCGCCTTTTTCTCTGCTAAGAGATTTGTTATTTTGCTCTTTATTAAAACTTCTATGTTTCTAACACTATCACAGAAGTCATCCTGCTGATTTTTAAGCCACCTAAAGTAGCTGAGCTATTTTGGGTGTGTTACATATCTCTGAAAGCTCATTCCACCTGACTCGAAGAGATACATGTAACACTCCTGTATTTAAGAAAGGGCTTTATTTGTTGGCTCTCATTGAAGCATAAACCGTATGTTTTTGTGTCCATGATACTGTGATGGAATACCAGGAAACATAAAAAAAAAAAAGAAATTTTGTTTACTTGTTGTGAGGTGGTGGTCTATAGCCATTGTAGTTGTTGCTTTTAATGTTACTTTTATGCTCTTGTGACATAGGTAGTGGGAGGAAGGGGAAGAACCTCTGCTAAGTATTTGGGATAAGTTTTTTTTTTTTTATTCAACCCTAATTTAGTTATGAGTTTTGCAGTGTTTCCATGCTGAAGACATTGAATGTCAATTTGTACTGTCTCAGATTTTCAGTTCTGCTGATTTCATATACCAAAGCCTACATATATATCACTTTCCACACAGCAGTTGCACATGCAGCAAACAACGAAGATATTTGCTTTTCATAACTCTTATCCTGGTTTTGAATAGAATCCAGACTCTACTTTTGTAAATGTGTCTGTATAGTAAGCTCACTGTGACAGGGCCCTCTGTTTTTCCTTTCTCTGGGTGGAAATTGGGCAGATGCCTTTCTTCTGCAGGGCTTTGAATGTTTAGTGCAGTTACCAACTTGCTCTTGGGAACCTGTAATCTTCCCTCTGCCCTCTCTGGATGGCATCCTTTGCACTAGGGATTTGCTTATGTGATTTTGTTAAACAATTATTGGCTTTTCTTTTTTTTTTTCAGATGGAAACTGAAAGATCTAATGGCAGTTGTACATTTGGCAAATACAGCAATTCCTCTCAAGTGTCAGCTGAGTCTGACTCAGAGTAAGTTTGGTTTACTGCTAATGTGATAACAATATATTTAGTAATCTTAGAGGGTAATGCTCTAATTCTAAGTAAAAGATATAATTTTATTGTTTTATTGCAGTATAAAGCCATCTAATTTTAACTTCTGTTCCTTAAACTTCAGAGCAAAGTTTGTTCTACTTGTGCAGTTTTATGTGAGTCTGTATGGGATAGCTTATAGTAGGTTTAGAGCTTTCTGATTTATTCACGTTTTGGCATAGGTACTTCTTTCAGAGGCATTTTTACTGTGATGTAAATGGATTACCCTACCTCATTCAATAGCATTATTTCATGCCATTTTAACACTCATTTTCCTCTTGTGACACTCTTGTGAACTCAGTATAATTCAATTTCAGTACTGTGCTCCATATTCTCCTTTCTTCTCTCCCTTTTTTCTTCCCCCTTTTTTCATTCTACATGAATCTTCATTTCCAACAAAGGGAAAAATTTGCTTAGCAAAAGAAACTGAACATACATTAAGTTTAATATGTGATTTGAGAACCAGCAGTAGTGCCACTACCACTTTTACATTCTTCTATCTTCTAGATATCATAGACTCATTTAATAATAGAAATAAAGGATAATATTAAAAAGTATTGTTATTTTAATAGCTTTCAAGCAGGACATTTTGTAGTTTAAATCAGTCATGATTGTTAATGCCTTTTCAGGTTTTGCTTTAAAAACTGTGGGTTTTTTGGTACTTCTTCTTTTCTTCTGACAATAATTTTATTTATTATTGTGTTACTTTCATCTAAAAATAGTCCATTATTTTTCAGTAAAAACAGCATTTGCTTTGCGGATTCATCTGCAAAGTTGGTAGAAAAAATGCAAGACATGGCAATATGTGAAAAGCCTTCAGCTTTTCAGGTATAGTATGAAAATGGTCTTCCTCTTAATTGCATTTTAGACCCTGAATAGGGCATGCTTCTTGTCAGAGTGGAACATCAGTTTGTTCTTTTATCCACTAATCATTGGAAAATACATGCATTTTTCTTAAGAATATTCAGTAGTGTTAACCGTTAGTCATTTCCTTCTGTATTGTGGATCAAATTTATGTAGTGTTTAACAAATGCCAGTACTCCCAAGAAAAGGGTCAAACTAAGCTCATTTTTTGTAATGATAATGTTATGCATGTTTTTGCAAGGATAATGTTATGCACAGCATATGTGAAAAACACTGAGCTAAGATTCATTCTTATGACATTGTTTACGTAAGGTATGATCATATATATAGGCAATTCCTAGATACATTATCAGGCATGTTTTAAACCAACTACGGTGAACATATTCAGGATACCTCAGTTAGGCTTTTTTTTTTCTGTTTTCCATGTAGAGAAATGCACAAAGTTCTGTCCTGAAGTCCAAAAGGTATGTGTTTATTTCTAGATTGCTATGTTCTCTAAACTATACTGAAAATAACTTTATTTTTTCTATCTCTAGTAAAGAAATGCTGCTGTTGGGAGATATATTTCTTTTCTCATCATGTGTTAGAAAAATGGCTCATTATGAATTTTGCTTTTATCCTTGTTAAAGAAAATTGGCAGCTAATTTTGCTAATGTAAGAAACAAGGAAGAGGAAAAAAATATGTCAGACTCAAATGAAAGTTTGCCAGATGTGGACACAAATACCGGAGAAGAGAATGGGAGTCCACACACTGCCAATAAAACGTAAGAAGGATTTTTTTTTTAAATTAATACTTGCAAGGCAATAACAGTATGTATGAATCTAGAATTATTTCTTTATTTGCTGTAGAAGGAGGGAAAATACTGCTTTGAAAAGAGCTTTCAAAGAAAGTTGATACTAGATTTTTTTTTCCTGTAAATTTCAAATCTAGCATAGAAATTGACAAGCAATGGTATTTAAAGCCCACAACCGAACATCATTCATGTGAAGATGTGAGGGTAGTTACCTGATGTGCCTGGAGGGGTCAGTTTCCCTTGTTGTTTTAATCTTCAAGGCTGTGATTTAGACCTGTAGATTGGTCAAATGATGACTGTAGAATGATATTGCAGCAGGTGTATTAAATCTGTCAAGGTTATTTTTATATCCTTAATTGAAAATTAAGTATAATTAAGTGTGGTTTTCCTTTTTTAATTTTTTTAAAGATTTCTCGAACTTTTTGAAAAAATAGAGCCTATTGGTGCAGGTGGTTTTGGGAATGTTTTCAAGGCAACATCGAAGTGCGATAAGACAACCTATGCAATCAAACGAGTTGAATTCACAGAGTATGTACTGAATGTTTACTTCTGCTTTTTAGGACAACCTTAATCAAGATTTTAATACTTTATTTTCTCTTTTCAACAATACTAGGAGCGTTTAGGTGATTTTCATTATTAATTATCTGTCCTTTCTAGTAAACTGTTTTTTTTATTTCCAAATGAAGCTGAAAGTGGTCCTGAACCTTTGTTAATTTTTGCATGTAAGGGGTTAATTTCTGATGGAGCTGTAAAAATGTAGGTGTGTTAAGTTCTCTTTTCCCTGAACAGAGGAGTGCTCTGGTTGCTAATATTGCAAAATTGTGTGTGAAGGAAACCTGATGATTATTAAAACATTGAAAGCAGCCCTGTTACTTTTGACAGGCTACACAGAAAATTTCCATATTAGTAATTCAAAATAACTATAATTACAGAAAATAGAAAAAAAATCCATGTAATAAATTTTGTGGTTTGTAATTGGAAAATGCTTTACATCTGACCCATGTAGTCATTACTCTCATGCTGTGTTACTTGTCTTTTATAAATCTCAACAGAGAAAGATGATCTTAATTTTTCTTTAAAGTAATTTTCTGTTACCTAGTGGAGTATTTTATCAGCAGTAGAAAAAATTAATTTTTTAGGTTATCTATTGAAAATGTTTTAAATTGTTGGAGATACTTGTCCCTTAAATTGTATAATGTGTACATTTCCCTTTGGATTCTTGTGTTCTTTGCAAATACATGTTATTTTCATTGGTATTGCTATCCTGAGAACTATACTGAAAACCTTCTACTGATTCTTTAAGTAAAGACTGCTGCTTTGCTGGTGGGTTTGCAGCTACCTGCTTTTTCAGCTTTTTTTGAGTGGGGATTTAATTCCTGATGGGATTAAGACACTTTTTTTCACTTTGAATAACTGAGCAGATGAAAGAAAACCCATCAAATTTGTAACTTCGCATTTGACCTTTGAACTTACATTCAAAAGGAAAATATTATGCTTTGTTTCTAAATTAATATAAAACTATCTGTATCCTTCCACTTGATAGCATATTTTTTATTTAACTTTGTATTACCTTGTAAGAGGGAGATACCTTTTTTTTTATTTTTTTAATTCTTTCCCTCCTCCTGATAGGAAAGTAGAGCGTGAAGCACGAGGACTGGCAAGACTTACACATGAGAACATTGTGCGCTATCATTGCAGCTGGAAAGGGAATGACCATTTCAAGTACTCAGAGTCAAGGTAACTACAAAATAATAGTTTGCATTCACAATCTTTTTTCACAGCCATAGTGAACTTCATGCTGTTGATAATTGGTTATCAATTAGTTTACAAATACAAATGCACACACGTGCAATCATACTGCTAGGAGAAAAGGCACAGTACTTTCCAGCAGCAGGTTGTATGTCATTAAGCATACTTATATCTTCTTTTCCTTGATTAATAAGATACATTATATAATTTTATACTTCTGTCCTTCCTCTATATATGGAACTTAATGAATTTATAGAGGAGAGTAAGAATGCAGAACTCAAAATTTAGGGCAAGAATTAACAACAGAAAAAATTGTCTGACAGTTGGCTACCACATTCCTGATCAGAAGCTTCCTTTTTATAATAAGTACTGGTCAGCCAGTAGCTATCATAGATTTAATTATTTCCCTAAGTTAGTATTTTAACCATGATGCCTGAAACAGTTCTGAATGTTTAGAAAAGGAACATGAAATGCTCTTTAATTTAGAAGTAGCCTTTTGAAATTGAGAGACTTCTGGTTAAACAGTGGTGAGAGTTTTACTTGTAAGTTAGACTATTAACTTTTCCAAGCTTCTGTGCTAAGCATTTTTCACTGGCTGTGAATTCATACTCTTCAGATAGGCTGCCATACTTAGAGCAGTAAAATGGGGGAAAAAAGTCTGTCAAAACTGAGCCATTAATATGTTGGAGCCTCAATATCATGTATATATTTTACATTAAACAGTTATTGGGTAAAAGAAAAAAAGTCCTCAAAGCCGAGGTCCCAGACTGGAATTTGTGCCCTGACCTTAAGACTACAGAGTCCTGAGCCGTTTAATGCTTCTTCTTTCAGTGCTTTGAGCAGCTTTATTCAAGGGCACTTGCTACATGTATCTCTTTGTGCTCCAAGATTTGTAACACACCCTAAATAGCTCAGTTACTTTAGATGGCTTAAAAATCAGCACGATGACTTCTGTGAGAATGTTAGAAACATAAATGTTTTAATAAAGAGCAAAATAACAAAACTCTTAACAGAGAAGAAGGCGAGCCAGGGTAGGAAGTTCCTTGCCCTGCTAAAAACACCTCACAAAAGCGATTTACCTCTTTTGTGCTCTCCTTTTCTAAGGAATTGCTCAGGCGGGACCTTTTGGCCTTTGTCCGATTGGCTGTCCCCAAATTTGATGTGATGTCCCCTTGGTCCTATGAGATGTCTTTTAAACTCATTAAGGAGAGAAACTTCTGAGCCTCTTTCCTTTTCAGGGAGACAAAGGGTTTCTTGTTTACTTCTCAGCTGAACTCACACTCCTACAGGCACTTATCACACAGTGTACATAGGAAAAAACAATGCATGCTTCTCTTTGTATTTTCCTTCCCCTCATCATCTCCAGCCTCAGCCTATCTTATGGGCTTCTCTGGCATGTGTGAGGCTGTCAGATGGGTGAATATATTTCATCTAGATTTGCAGTTCTCAGAAGGGTTTCTGTGACTAGCAGACCAATATCAAAAATGGTCACTGCATTACGTTCTTGACAGGACAGAGTTGGAAAGAACATGACCATTCTGGGCAGGATAGGAAGGTTGATGCTCTATCTCTTGGGCAGAATAGAGAACACATGTCAAGGTCTTTACCAGTTCCTACAAGCCCAGACATGCTTCTAGGTATGAGGGAAATGGAACTTGGGAGGAATTGTATCTTGCCAATTTCAATATGGTATGTAATTTTCTTTTGAAGCCAGAATTCAGACCAAAAAATTCTCTGTCTTTTCATCCAAATGGAATTCTGTGAACAAGGGACATTGGAAAACTGGATTGCAAAAACTAGCAAAGACCGAAAGTATCATGAAATGGCACAAGACAAATTTTTACAAATAGTGAAAGGAGTGGAACATATTCATTCTGAAGAGTTAATTCATCGAGACCTCAAGGTATGTAGGATAGGTAAATAAAGAAAAAAAATCAAAAAGAAAAAGTTGAAGATAGTATACTTACTGGAATTTCAGAGAATGTTAAATTGTTATAGTCTTTGCTTACTCTGTTATCTACCAAGCAATGTGCTTCTTTGAAAATTGCTAGTGATTGATTCTCTTTCAGCAGCTGGCTGAACCTCATCCTAAAATCAGGTGAACTTGGAAGATCTCACAATACAATAGTTCAAAGAATCAGTAGTCATCAGCTAAAAGGCATTTTCAGTGTGTTACTGGGTCACAAGTCTGCCTATTGGAAAAAGAAAAGTTGAGTCTAGAAAGTGGCTCTTGCCATATTGTAAAGGGATAGTTTATCTATCCTAATACATGCTGTGTTTGATAACAACATACTCTAGTTACTTTTGTCTTGTGTATGCATACAAATGTTTGAATGCTACAGTTTTGGATAGACTTTCAGTCTCTAGATGTGCACAGTCATAAGATTTTATTTCAAGATAAAGATCCTAAGGGACAAAGCCTTCACAGCTTCAGGATGGAAGCTATAATGTTGCTTACAGAGTTTTAAATCACTCACTTAGTGAAAAAAATCATTAGTGTGGTGGCATTCCTAGGATTAAGTTAACTTCCCTGCCTGACCACTCAGGAGCCACTCTGGCAGTCAAATTCCCACCACCAGAGACCTTCACAGCTGGGACTGAAGTCCCTTCACAGCAGGCAGCTCCAGTGAACCCACAAGTGCCTTACTTGATCCCCTACACACCCCGGCCATATTTGATGCTCGACATGGGGTTCAAACCCTTGACCTTTAGATTAGGAGTCTCATGCTCTACAAGCTGAGGTAGGAATGAGGCTGTGGTAGATCAGGAGTGGTATTCTCCAATTTAATGCTCCTACTGAATCCACATGCTGCTCGCTCATTTCCCCCTCCCCTGTGGCAGGCTGGAGAGGAGAATTAGAGACACAAAGGGTTAAGAGCACAGGTTGAGAGAAGAACAATTTACTAGAAACAGCAATGAGATAAGAAAACAAACACAGACAAAAACAGTAACAACATTAAAACCAGGAGTCTAAAAACACAGGGTGATTCACATGCAAAAAGTTCACCTTAGAGCCCTACCTGATCATGCCATGCTCCCATGACCCAGAAGTGAATCCTTCTCCCATTCCCAGAAAATGACATGAGGTGGTATAGAATAACCTCCTTGTCCTAGCCATGTATTCCCCACTGATTACTGTACAAATTAACCCTCTCCTGACCAGAACCAAGTTATACTGCTAACTCTTCTACCTGTATTTGAATTGAGGAGCTTTCCTCTCCTCTTTGATCTGCTGTTCAGCTTAGGTGGCCATCTGAGATCTCCGTGGCCCAGAATCAAAGTTGCAGGATAGGTTCAAGCTGAGATTGAAGTAATTTGTGCCTGGTAGGAACAGAGTCATTAAATAGTATAGACAGCTATAGGTACAATATTAAATATGGTCATGGTCAGACTTGAACAGAGCAACTACACAGAGCAGCATTCTTTACAAGATCTCTTCCTGTTGACTATTAAGTATCTCCTGGCCTTATGGTCCACTGGAGCTTCTTTGAGTAAAAGCATGAGGCTATTTGGTTTTGTTTTAAAAACATTCAGAATATAGTTTCTTTATCTTCTTTGGGAAACTTCATTGAAGCATATATAGTTCTATTTTTAGTTGTTTGACTTCATGTTCTGGTTTTGGCTAGGATACAGTTAATTTCTTTTCAGTAGGTGGTACAGTGCTGTGTTTTGGGGTCAGTATTATAATAATGCTGATAACACACTGATGTTTTGGTTGCTACTAGGTAGTGTTTATTTTTAGTCAAAGACTATTTTTTTACATGGAAGAGGGCTGATCTGGGCTCAGGAAGGGGATCTGGCATCAGTCAGTGGGTGGTGAGCAATTGGACTGTGCATAACTTGTTTCTCCTTGTTTTGGTTTGGGTTTTTTTTAATCCTTTTATTATCATTATTATTTAACATTATTATTAAATTTTTCTTTTGTTTCAATTATTAGACTGTTTTTAACACAGCTTACAAGTTTACTTTTGATCCTCCCTCCCATTCCACTGCGTGGTGCTTAGTTGCCAACTGGCTTTAAGCCGTGACACTGTCAAATTTAAAAAGGGGAATTTTAATGGAAATGTAAACATGATACTCTGAGATACCTGTAGTAAGCCTAAGTAAACTCTGCATTTGATTTAGTACACATGATCCTTCTGTCCCTAGGAGAAACTGTGACTTGAGTGGAATTCCATGTAAGACTAAATGCTTTGCCTAAGTGTATCAAGTTCTGGCTAGGACTGAAGAGTGAAAAGCACTTTGGGATATAGAATGTCATATGCACAATGTATTTGAAGAGCAATTAAAGCATAACAGTTATGACTGAGCTAGTGGAAAAAAGGTGCAGTTACTGCAGAATGTACTACTTGAAATTTAGTTTGTGTTTTTAAAAATTGATTTAACTTATTCCTCTTTCCACACCATCAGTTTCTTAATGCTACTTTCTGAACAATCATCAAATTTTATGGGAAACACTTCTGTGGCTGATTATGCTTGATGATAAACCTTGGTCATTTGGTGATTTTTTTTTTCTTCTTTTTATTTATATATATGAAAATAGCCTCAGAATATATTCATATCACATAATAAAGTAAAAATAGGTGACTTCGGTCTTGTGACTTCTGTGGCATTTGAGACTCTGACTGAGAACAGAGGAACAAAATCATATATGGCACCAGAACAGGTAATTATCCTGCTGTATTAGTGTCTGTAATTAGATGTGCACTATAAACTCAGCATTGAATGTTCTCAATCCTGATCTCAGTATTAAAGCAAGTTGCCTAAAGTTCCCTGGTATGACTGTATGAGAGGATAACTGTACTCTGGAGAAAGCTTTACCACAAATGTGGTAAAGTTTTTTGCTCTGTGTGAACATACAGTCTGACATGGCATGCTGTAAGGAATGCTCTTGTAAAATCAGGCTGCCAGACATATATTTAAATTTGAATTTAGGGCCCCTGATAATTGCATAATTTGAGTTTCTCTGTTTGTTTCATTATTTGTCACAGGGCAATATTGGCATGCTTTACCTGTATAGGTCTGTAGAAGTCTTAATTTCAGGGTGTTCAGTGTGATATAATAGTCACTATTTAACAGGTCTGAGACAGAAAGGGTTAACAACTAAGCACGATATTGGGTAGGGCCAGTCCTATAGCCTTGGGGTGGAAGTTTCTGCTGACTTCAAATTTTGCTTTAAGAAGTGCTGTTGTCCAGCTGGGTTTGATGCTTGTATTGTTCTGTTCTAATCTTTCTAGACTGGGGCCAGATATGGAAAGGAAGTAGATATTTATGCATTGGGATTAATTTGGTTTGAAATTCTTTCGGCATTCACTTGTCATGAAAAAACTAAGGTATGTAATCTTTAAATTTAAAAACTCCCACTGTTGTTATTTTGCCTTGCTGCTGGTATCACATATTGATAGTGTTCTAGAAGGAATCTCTTTATCTTGAGTATTATCTCTATTTATATTTTTTTCCTTAATTTATTTCCATAAAGCCTGTAAGTCCTCACACCTCAGTTGAAATGTTGTAACTGAGGGAAAGAAATACTACAGTTTATTCCACTTCTGTCCTACTACACATACACTAAAGCCCGAGCATACTAAAGAATAATGTCAAGCAAAAAAGGATGTCAAGTTTCTTATAAATCTTTTTCTTTGATCAGAAACTTAAAGTATTTTTCTAATTTTAGAAAATAAAAATTATGGATGGGCGAGTTATGTCTCTGCCATGCTCCTGTCTTCACTGCACAGTGGAGCAAGAAGAGTTTCCACCAAATCAAAACCCTTGCAGTTTTCCAAGATGAAAACAAAAGTGATTTGGAACATGTTGCTTTAAGTGAAACAGATATTATTTCAAAAAGAAACCCCATGTTACTTAAGCTTTTTAAAAAAGTTATCCTGTATGTGTTTTGAGCTTTTTATGTGCAAACCTACATATTGGTAGGACAGTGATGTAACTGCTGGGTATTTTGTCTGAAGTAATTGTGGTTGCACTCAGATTTTGAACACTGTTAATCAGATCCTTTTGCCAGTGAGACGATCATACCAGTGTGTCTGTTCAACTTGGCTCTCTCCAGCCACCTTGCAGTACTTCCTCAGACCTGTTCCTGCTCACAGTTGACTGCAAATTCATGCACAGTTCCATGGTGTTCACAGTTGGAAAAGCATAATTTCCTTAAACTATAATAATTTTGTGCTCTGCAGGCAAGTGGGGAAGTTGTGGATGGAAAGTCCTAGGATGGTCTTCAGCTGCTCCATTAGATTAGAAAGAATTTCACTTAATGGAAGATGATAAACTCTAGTGCTGGCAAGCCCTGCTGTAAGAACATCATGTAAAAGCAAAGTTGCTTATTCTGTGCTGAATAACTGGTTCAGTTGATGATCCCCAGCAGATAGGGTCCCAAGCCTAAAGCTACTACTAAAGGGTAGGGAAAAAACTTGAAGTTCATGGGAGCTGTTGTTTTACTGGATAGTGGTTGTAAAGGGCTTGCTATGCCAGGCTTATAGGAATAGCTGATGACTCAGGATACACAGCTAAGTCCAAGAACATGACTGTCATCTTCAGGCAGACATTATACTAGTTAACAGCTAATGAATTAAGCAGACTGCTCTGTTTACCCAGAAAGCCACTTGCAGACTCACAGAATGACCACATGAATGGGTGAAGTTGGAAGGAGCTACTGGAGGTCATCTAGTCCAACCTACCTCCTCAAGCAGGGTTCCCTAGAGCACGTTACTTGGACTTGTGTCAAGTGTATCTCCAGTCAGGGAGACTGCACAACCTCTCTGGTCAATCTGTTCCAGTGCTCAGTCACCCACACAGTAAAGAAATTCTTCCTCATGTTCAGGTGGAACTTCCTGTGCATCAGTTTCTGCCCATTGCCTCCTGTCTTATTGCTTGGCACCACCAAACAGAGCCTGGCTCCATCCTCCTGGCACCTCCCTTCAGATACTCACAGACATTGATGAGGGCCCCTCTCAGTGCCTCTTCTCGAGGCTGAACAGCCCCAGCTCCCTCAGCCTTTCCTCACAAGTGAGATGTTCCAGTGCCTCAATCATCTTTGTTACCCTCCACTGGAGCCACTCCAGGGGCTCCGTGTCTCTCTTGTCCTGAGGAGCCCAGGACTGGACTCAGCACTCCAGATGTGCCTCACCAGGGCTGGGCAGAGGGGCAGGATCACCTCCCTTGGCCTGCTGGCAGTGCCTTTCCTAATGCACCCCAGGATTCCATTGGCCTTCTTTGCCACAAGGACACACTGATGGCTCATAGATGGCTTGTTGTCCACCAGGACCCCCAGGTCCTTCTCCACAGAGCTGCTTTCCAGCAGGTCAGCCCCTAGCCTGTGCTGGTGCAGGGTGTTCTTCCTCCCCCAGTGCAGAACCCTGCATTTCCTTTTGTGGAATCTCAGAAGGTTCCTCCTTGCCCATCTCTCCAGCCTGTCAAGGTCCTTCCTTGCACAAGGCTGTGCAGCACTCTGGGTTATCGGCCACTCCTCCCAACTTTGTGTCATCAGTGAACCTGCTGAGGAGGCATCTGCCCCTTCATCCAGGTCATTGATGAACAAGTTAAACAATACTGGGCTCAGTATTGAAGCTAGGAGGAACACCACTGGTGACAGGCCTCCAACTGTCCAGCCTGCTCTTCCTGAGCTTGCCTATCAGGATGTTGTGAGAGACAGTGTCATATAGAAAAAAAATTGTTAACCAAAAGTCATTTCTAAAGCATGTAATGACAAATCTTCTGTTAATTGCTTTAAAGTCCATGTAGCATTTTATGTAATGACACAGAAATATGTGTGTGGTACTGAATATGATTAAAAGGAGGAAGCACACCTACTTGGCTTGCAAACAGAAATTCAGTTGTCTTGCTTTTTTCTTTTCTTATAATGTCATTAGACAATATAAATCCATTACTTTTAAATTAAGGAAAGAAAGGTAATGGTTCTGAAATAGAGGACGATTGAAACAAACATGTCATTGTTGTGTGTGAAGCTTTTAAGCTCAGAAATGGGTAACAGTTGATGAAGAGGCCATAAAACCAAACCAAAGCACAACTAAATGAAAGAAGCCCCAACTTTCAAACTGTTTACAGTTACCTTTTGAAGCCTTACATTTCCTGTAGATTTGTGTTTGCCTAGCTACTTCAGTAAACTATATGGGTCATAAGGTGGAGATACAAAACATAACAAATGAAAGCATACCAAAACTATTCTCTTTTATTAATTTCAGGTATGGCCTTCTGTTAGAAAAGGTGAGCTTCCAGAGTACTTCAACAGCCAATTTCCAACAGAGGTATGGGACTTAATATATTTTTTGGGTACTGTATTATGTTAAAAAAAAAAAATCTACTGACATTTAATTTTTTTTGCAGGCATCCATAATCAAAAAGATGCTTTCAACAGAGCCTTCAGGAAGAATCACTATATCTCATTTACTTGACCTTGTTAAGTCTGTTGATAAAGAGAAGGCACTTAGAAATTTGTCTTATTAAATGTCCTTTCACACTGTGTTTAAATCCAGAGTTTGATAAATTTATTACAGTAGATGAAATGACAACAGATGTTAGAAGCAACAGCAAGACTTGGGGTGTGTCTTTTCCTTGGCCACATCACCATTCATGTCTGCCAGCTGCAACCAGGACAGGGCACTTCTGCAAGAAATCACATGCAATTTTTACCTGGAAACATAGCTTGTGGGTGAGCTGGACTGTTTTGTACAATAAGAACCTGATCCTTCTCCCCTCGAATATCATGTTGATGTGCTAAAGTGCTAACTGGGTTGTGGCAAATCCCTGCATGTGCTGCATCCCTTATCCCTTACCATCTATTGCTTTCCATGGAAGAACTGCTGCCTGGTGGTGTGTGACTCAAACCTTTCTGATTTGTTCAGTAATATTGTTAATAATTACTGCAATGCTCCCATTAGTACCAACACTAGTTTTGGCAGAAAAGATACTAGGAATAGGTGCACGTTATTCTTCACTTAATTTCAGTACTTTAAATTTTCTTATCTCTTCTCAGCTGGTGCTGACCTAGCACATTCAGTGCTCTAAAATTTAAACTTGTATAATGAGGATTTCTTAAGAATTTAAATGTTAAACATTCAGCTTCTAGGAAATCTAATTTAGAACAAATCTCAGTTTTTGAAAACTTTAGGTTTTTATGGTTGTCTTTTTTGGAAAGGAACATTCAAGGTGCTATTAATATAGGAAAATTCTCCAATTGCCTCAGTAGTAACCATTTGAAATCCTAGGCTGAGAAAGTACTTTAAACATTCTCATAACTTCTAGGTTTTAGTCCCTTATTGTAATACTGAGGCATGCCTAACCCTTTATAACTGTACTTAGTACCTCTGGTATGCCCACTGCAAGCCCCACAAAAGGGAACAGCAGGTTCTCTGCTACTTTTCATTCGTATTCTTCAGAGTTCTGCCTTGCCTGAACTTGAAGTACTGTGTGTGCTGTGGAGGAGCAGGATGAAAAGACAGGCACATTGGACCTTCAGGTGCTTGTCTGTGAGCTCTATCTTGTCAAACTGTTCATTGATGTGGGGTGAACATAACTCAATAAGGGCAAATCAGCAGAGATTTCTAAGCAAAAAAATAGGTAATATGTGAAGTACTGTATGCTTTTTCTGAAATGTTAAATGGGTTAAAAGTGGGTAACTGCTCTAAAAGAAATAATACAATTGAAGATATTTATATTCTTAGGAAAATTACTGATGTTCTGGTGCAAGTATTTGTTGCTACATAAGAATGTGATTGTATGTACTTTTGTAAGGCCTTACACTGCTTTCTTTTTTTCTCTTTATCATGAATGAATATAGAATCATAGAATGGTTTGGGTTGGAAGGGACCTTAAAGATCATCCAGTTTCAACCCCCCTGCCCTGGGCAGGGACACTTTTCAGTAGATCACATTACTCAAGGCCTTGTTCAACCTGGCTTTGACAGGGTATCCATAGCTTCTCTAGGAAACCTGTTCAGGGCTTCATCACCTTCACAGTAAAGAATTTCTTCTGAATATCTCATCTCAGCCTTTCACTTCAAAGCCATTCCCCCTTGTCCTGTCACTACATGCCCTTAGAAAAAGTCCCCTTCCAGTTCTCTTGGCAGCCCCTTTTAGGTACTGAAAGGCTGCTCTAAGGTCTCCACAGAGCCTTCTCTTTTCCAGGCTGAACAACTCCAACTCAAGCAACTTCATTTGCCAGTTCGCTCAGGACCAGTGGATGCATGTCAGCAGGTCCCATGGACTTGTGCACCTCGAGGTTCTTTAGATTTTCTTGAATCTGATCTTCTCCTTGACATCCCTGGCCCGATTGAATTCCATCAGGGCTTTATGCTTTCCTAACCTTATCCTTGACTGGAATTCATAAAGTATTTCACTACGCTAGACTAATTAGTATTTCTTTGCAGTGGTCAAGATCTGTGACAAATTATATATCCTTACAGACAAAATACTACTATTTCTGCTTTCTCTTTAATCTGTTGGGATAAAATTAACATATAGTTGGACTTGATCGTAAAGGTCTGTTCCAACCTAAACAATTCTATGAAACTATTCATAATATGAAAATGGGTATGTGACAATCTCTTGGCTGCATTTCCTTTACAGTTTTTGGACAAAGCGAAGTAGTATCATTACCTTCTTGCTGTTAAGTAATACTGAGTTTGTACAAGTAGTTTTTGATATATTTTCTCTGCATAGTATTTGTATACTTCAGCATTAACGCTTTTTAAATGGCTAGTTATAGTAGCGACTGCTGTTAACTAAAAACAAAAGGTCTATTAAAATGTATTTTTATGTAAAAAAATGAAAACCCACCATCATGATCTAATTCTATTTAATTATGAAAAATATGCGCCTTTATATACAACAGAATATTGGTTCAAGTAATGTCGCTGTCATGTTTCACAAGCTTTTTTTTTTCCCCACCAAGTTTAAGATAGTAAGCAAAACCAGTCTGGTATTTAGGCATCTCTGTAAAGATTAAAAAACCTGGTTTAACAACACATTATGCAATAAAGTGATTGGCCAATATTTATGCCTTTACTCATACTTGAATTTTATTGCCAGTTGGGCAGTGCATAAAGATGTGAAAGACTCAACCAACCTCTCAATTATGTTAGTTCATTTACAAATACCAAGTTTTAATTCCTATTAAATTGTGCATCAAACAGAAAATATGAATTTAGCTTGTCAACTTAAACTCTTCTTCTGCATAGTTTGGTATGAATTCTTGAGTATGGCACAGCTCCAAGCCTTTTAAAAGATACTGTAAATTATACATACTTATCTAGGGCTTCTTCCTTTAGTCTGGCTTTAGTCATGATCTGCAGCACTGTCTCCAGGACAGTTTGAAGATAAATCTTCAGAATCTACAGGATAAGCAGGAAAAAAGTGAGTAGCTGCAGCTCAGGGAAGGAAAAAATGGTTGCTAGAAATATTTCTAGAGTCCATGTAGAACAGATTAAATAGAATTCAAGGTTTACAAGTTAGTAACTCTCAAATTTGTTTTAAAACAGCAAACACGAATTCTGTTCTTTGGTGTTGTGAAACTGGATGGTGTTCTAATTGTTTCAGAAACACCTGCCAGTTTTTGCAGCTTTTTATGGTATTTGTTTTAATATCTGAATTGTGTTTCTTAAAACTAATTAAATTTTAATATAAATTCAAATAAATTTCAGTATGGTTTGCTGTGCTTTGTTGTGTGTGTGTTTTTTTGTTTGTTTGTTTGCTTTTGGTTTTTCTGCATATAAACCTAAAAATTGGCTAACAATGTGTACAAAGCTTTGTGCAAAAACCAGCAGCCTGGAAGGTAACTTTGCTATGCAGATTTGGAAGCTGCAGTAAGAGAAAAACCAAGGATATATTCTAAAGCTGGAGTCTAGCTGCATAAGCAAAGTAAATCACCTACAAAAGCTTGATTCCTCTCACCTTCATAGGTTGTTCCACACCAAATGCAATAGAAGTGCTCCTCTCTCAAATAGGCCGTCAGGATGTGCAGCTTTTCTGATACCTAGAGATACGCACAGGTATGTGACGACCTGGGCCTCACATGACATAAACCACTATGAGCTACTGGTTTGCTAAAATAAAGTGTTTAACCTAATGCTATGGAAAAGCTACACAATACTGTAGCTCTGTAAGATGTGAAGTTTCCCACATTTGTAGAAGAGTGCACAGGAATTCATGATCTCTGGAAAGTTAATGGCTGTTGTTTGCTTATCCTTCTTTCCAGCTAAGAAACCTGCACTGAAGAGAGAGAGCTAAAATATTACTTAGCTACCTGATTTCATGTATATGGTATTTTCTGTGGATTTTTTCACACTTAATCTCTGCCAATCAAACACATAAGGCTAACAACAGCTGTGTAATCTAGTTCTTAAAAATATGTATTTCCAATGTCCATCTTGAGATAATCTGTGAAGCATTTTCAGAAATTAGTGACTCTAAACTTCAACCAAAATTAAAACCCAAAAGCAAATAACTGATCTTGCGTATCTTGGCTATGGAACAAAAATGTTTAAAATTTAATTTCTAGGCTAATTTTTTCAAAGATCAGCCTCAAAACAGATGAGCAATAAATCAGTGGTTTAATGTTTTATATTTTTTATAAAAGCCACCGCTCTAGGATTGCAAAGAGGCCCATTACTACAGTGTGGGAAACGTATACATATATCCTTTATACATGTATGTATATATACATACTGTTTCAAGGAATATTAAATTTAATTTTGAATTGAGCAATTAATTCAGTTGAAGAGCTTACACTTACACTTAAGTCTGAGCTTGTGCTTTCATCTTCCTTATCTTCCTCATCCTTTTTGTCTTCCTCTTCAGGTTCTATCCAAAACCAAGTCTCCTTGGGAACATCAATATCCTTAAATAACAAAGGATTTAAATGGAAGTTTTCTGTCTTTTTAAGTTTTCTTGTAAGATGCTGGATAAAACTAATTTCTAGGAAGTGAGCTGTTGGCCTTTAAAAACTTGCATGTATAGTATAACCAAGAATTACTAAAGCTGTAGTTAAGTACAGCAGTCAACAAGACCTTTTTCATTTTTATTTTAAACAATGGAATGCATGCCAATGCTAACATCTAGTTTTATTTCATCTGTATTTGGTATGTGCAAGGCTACACAGCAACATAATCTCACACCAAGCCTGTGAGCAGATACCGTTGTTTATAAGTAAGACACGCCTCAAGTTATTTTATCAATAGATGGCATGGTGCTTCCTAATTCACCTCAGGTGAAATTAAAGGAAGAAAAGTAAACAAGGATGATCTATGCTTAATTCAGCTGACTTTGTTTGAAGCAAACTAAGAAATATTAAACAGTCTCAGCAGAACTTGTGAGGTGGTATTAACTTCTACTGGTTAACAGAGGAAGAAGAAAACCTTTAAGTTTTCCAGTGGCAAAAATTCATAGTAGTTCACTGCTATTACCCATGTTATTCCTTGCAAGTGGAAGGTACTTAGTTTTGTGGGTTTTTTTTTGTTTGTATTTTTAATGCTACTTTGGTGAATCTGCTGATTCCCTCAATGATGATCTCCATTCTTGGAGATACTAAAGATCTGCCTGGTCGTGGAGAACCTGCTTTAAGTGACTCTGCTTGAGGACGAAGGCTGAACACGATGACTTCCAGAGTCCATTCCCAATGTCAATCAAGTGTGATGATGTTGCTGCCTCACTTGAAGCAAACAGCACCATTATATAGGATGGCCTGATACTGGCTACTGGAAGATATGCAAACAGTGCAGAAGTAACCACAAAAATGCAGAAGCAAAACCACAGGTCCTCACATAAGTTGCCGTGAGGTTGTTGTGCACCTTCAACTATCTTAATGGTACAAACATAGACTTTGAAATATTTTAAGAGGACTGAAGTGTTGCCAAATATCAAGACTTAAGCTAGTTACGCCACAATTTTAGAGAACTTCCAAGAACTGAACCATTACATTGCAGCCTGTGTCTCTAACCTCTTAAGTCTTCCTTCCAACCCTCCAGAAAATCCCCCAGATCTCACTTTTTGCGTATCTAATTGCTGGCAGGCCCTCTGGCTTTTTCGCAGGTCCCCTTCCATCTTACGTTCTTCTTGTTTGGTTTTGAATCTTATTCTGTTAAGAAGAAGCAGAGGTAAATAAGCAGGTAGACACACAGTGACAGATGCATTACAGTCCACAGCTTTACAAAACTCTAAGAAAATCTAAGATTCTGTTCTTACTAATTTTCTCAGACCTGAACAACATTGAAGATAAGAAGTCATTCTGACATTATTTCTGTGGGAACACACTTGTATTTCTTGGGAATTACACCTTCAAGATATCTTTTTTGACCACACTACACTGTTTCTTCATTAGTTTTTCCTAAGACATAAAAAAGTGTTTCACTAAACATCTGCAAAAGCTACAGTCTTTCCTCAGCCTCTCTTGTCCATATATTACAAGCAAATCAGGACAAAACCAAACCAATACAATCTTTTAAAATGTACCCTGACTTTTAAAACCATTGTACAACAGTGCTTAGGAACATCTGTGGATTTTGTATTTCAAAATATATGTTTCTCCAATTAAAAAAGCTGCATATGACTTGAGAAAAGTTAGTATGTATATTGTTTGCATTATTAACAATTACAAAACTAAATGGTGCAGCCCATGCTTTTAGCATTACAGTGTTCATCTACTTTTGCTTTAGAACTGAGAAACAATTACTCTGTATTGTAACTCTCACTCTTCATTAAAAACATTCAAAAATACTAGCACATTAAAAGAATAACCAAACATTAAGCAGAAAAAGAATTGCTATTTAGACATTCCTTAGAATATCAGTTGTATGACTTTACCTGAACTGATCTGCAGCTTGTTCATTTGCTTGTTTTTGCATATGGAGTTTTTGTCTATAGTTTTCCAGTTTTTCTTCAGCTTTTCGCTTTTTTAATTCCTCGTGACCAAGACCACTTCTGCCTATGTAAGTTCAAAAGATGAATGTAAGCAGTTGAGAAGCTCTGATACCCAACTAAATAAATCAGAAAGCATCACAAACCTGTTTTTATGTTCAGAGGAATAGGTTCAACAATGCCTTCTCCTGTGAGAGAAAAAAAAAGTCAATTCAAAAACCCGAGTTTTTCTCAAACAATGATTTGTGCAGTATATTCAAGTAGGCAAGCTGCTTTTGCCATTATTGTGATTTTTTTGCTTGCTTCCCAATCAATTTAGTGCACTACAAATGACACAGCTGTACTGGAAACTCCCTCTCTTTTTTGGCTTGGAAATCTTTTCTTGGCTTTTTCTGCTGGAATCCTACGTACTTTTTCGTGACAGGACCAAACTGAAAGGAAAGGTGTTGACGTGACAGGTGTAAGATGCCTGTGATGAAGACTGCTTTATTACCACCTTCTGGAGCCTTTTCATTCTGCAATCTTGTAACAATGATGAAGAATAAAAAGAATCTGTCTGGGCTAGTTCATTGTGATTGTCTGCCAGAGATGCTGAACTGGCACAGCAGTTATTGATTCCTTATTTTACTGATTTTACTTCAACTGTTAAGGCTTCATAAGGGTAGGCCAGTGTGCACTGTTTCTTTTTCAAAACCCAACTATAAATTTCAAGAGGGTCTGATGTTTTTTTGAACACTATTAGCTTTGCAAAACCATCAAAACATCCTTAATGCAATTCCTATAGGTATGCACGTACGCAAGTGCACTTACTGAGCTGCAAGTGCTGCTCTTCCCTTGCATCCCTCAATACTCTGTATTATTTTTACTTCAGTTTTAGGGATTTGCTCTCATATTTTGTTCTGTCAGAGCACCTTCACAGTTCTGTAATGCTATGGCTCTCCAAGAGGCACTTATTGACCTGTCAACAAATGAAGTGACAGTTGCAGTCTGTAAAATATTAAGGTATAACTGAATACAGACACACACTTCCACAGAGTGACAAACTTACCACTTTTGCCAAGGGCCTGGCCGCTCTTGTAGCCCATCTTCTGGAGCAAAGCAAAGCCTTTGTTCTCACTGCCCAATGCACTTTTCAGTACCAAGTCACGCCTCTCTTTTTCTTCTTCTTTTATGCTTTTTTGTTTGTTCTTCTCATTGGCTTCTTTTTGCTTTTCTTCTTTCTGAATAGCTTCCTTCCCCCGCCTCACCATGGGCAAGCCTGGCCTGACATCCTGTCTGTGAGTTAGTGATTCCAGCAAATATTAGCGTGTTTGGTTATTTTTTTAAACAGGTTTACAATCACTTAAGAGGAGTGAAAAAAAAAGAACTACCTACTTACTTAATAAATAAATCGGACATATAGTCTTCCTCTTCTTCTCCCTCTCCCTCCATGCTTAGCACGCCTCTATGCCGACACCTCGCCTATGGACACCGTCAGTGCGTGTTACCGAGCATTTTATTTCTCTGGGCGTCCCCTGCGAGTTGGGGGACGGAGGGGCCGAGGGACGAAAACTCCTGAACCCGCCGGGCCGGGCTGNCGCCTCTCCCGCTTCCTGCTGTGGGGCCGCGGTGCCTCTGCGCGACCGGGCTGCGTCGGGGCCGGGCCTGGGGCAAAGCCGCTCGTGTCCCCCTCAACGCCTCTCCTCGCCCGCCAGATCTGGGCACGGCGGGGGCTGAAGCGGCCGAGCTCGCCGGTGATGGTGCCGTGGCCGGGGGCGAGCGCGGCGCACTGCGCACACGTCTCTCCGTGACCAGCCCCCGGGGCCGCGGTGTCGCACCTGGTGCATCCCGGAGCTGGCGGGACTCGGCCGCCGCACGGAAGGAGCGTAAGTGACCGTGAGCGGCCCGGTGCGGGCCGGCAGCTGCGGCGGAGCGGGGCCAGGGTCCGCGCTTCCCCTCGGCGCTGGCGGCGTGAGGGGGTCGGTGTGCGCGTGTGCGTGCGGGGCTGCGCGCTCGGAAGGCAGCGGGCATCGTTCCCTGGGCATCGTCTCCTCAGCGTCGATCCCTGACGGCTGGCGCTGCACCGCTGCAGTACCTCCTGGGGGATTTTGAGAGCCAGGCATGATGACCTGAGAGCTGAGAGATTTTTAGAGTAGCCGATACAGGTAGGGGGACCCGGGCGCGAAAACCTTTTCACCTGATGGAGTCCTTCAGGAGTGTGCGACTTCGCCTAAACTTGCCTGTTTCTCGGCTTTCTCACTTCACTGAAGTGTACGCGTGATGAAGATACAAGTAGTTGATTTAGACATAGGAAAACAGCTGGGGGATAGAAAGGGATTTTAGTACCTCTGAGCGTTTTTGTATCTCTGTAATGCTCCAACATACCTCACTGGCTGCTGGTTGACATTGGTCGGCTTTGGCTCTGCATCCCATGGGAGATCAGAGTGTATTTATTTCTTGTTAACATTCACAGCAAGGTCCTTGCCAGGATCGGTGGAACTCGGTAGGCTTCTCACTGCTTTTTGGAGCAACCCTTTGGCCAGTGTCAGTGAGCTTTGGATTGTTTACATAAGTAGCTTTGTGTTAGACTGACTCTTCAGTTAGCTGGATATTTGTGTAAGTGTTCTTGTGTCTGATACCTTGTGCTTCACCAGCACAGCTGAGTGTGCGTGCAGGTTTTGTTGCTTAGAGCCTGTGTTTCCTGCATTTTAGATGAAGCGGTATGGGAGTGTGGGGAGGGTGCATAAGGTGTCCATGGCTCTTATGGCCAGGGACAAATGAAACCTTTTATGTGGGGAGGAAAAAGAATAATGAGCTGTGCTGTCCAGCAGTACTTACGGTACTTATGTGCTGTGTGGGTGTGACAAGCAGTGCAGATCTCTGGGATGATATCCAAAGAATCGCGGTGCCATCATTCACTGCGTCTCTCTCTGCTCTCATGTAAAGGTATTTTGAGGTGACGTGTCTGAGTTACTGACAGGCAATGTCTTCTCAGTTCTTTATAAATGTAAAGAAAAAAAACAAAAAAAACCCCGATGGAAAACGTCTTTGGAGGAGTTAGGGAGGGCTGTGTGTGCTTCCATATGTGGCTCTTCCACCTTTGCTGGAACTGTATGCAGTGAAAAATATGCAAAGTGCTGAAGTGCAGGGAATAACCTTAACATTAAAGACATTGTGATGATTTAGTTTCTTCGGGACCAAATCATTAAGGTGGATTTAGAACTATAATACAGCATTAATATGTCACCTTACTAAGGTCTCATTTGAGGACTGTTTAAAAAAATCAGTTTAAACCACTTCATTTGACTTTAAGAATTTGTTGAGTTTGGCCATGAATGAGGAAGCAGCTGTGAGCTCTTGAGAGCAAAAGTGGAGCAGTGCAGCTGTCAAAAGATGATGCCTGTTGAAAGCTGATATCTTACATAATACTCTGTAGTTATGTTGCTTTCTCTGTTTTGCCTGGGATCCTAGTTTCAGCATCTCTGTATTCAGATTTTGGGATTGGGTTGCTTTTTTGCTTCTTGGGTTTCTTTTTGCTGAAGGTGGTTGATTTAATGTTGTGATTTTAGGAAATTTTGTGGGTTTTTTTTTTCTTCTATCAGGTCTGCATTCAATAGCTACACTTTTCTTCAGGTGGTTTGCTAAGATGAAGTTGGCGGAGTGTTTGCTTACGCTGATAGTGTGCTTTTGGTAGTGCTTTGATGCCAGCCCCCATTGATTGAGCAGGATCACCAGTGCTCCATCTGCAGGATTTTGCCTGCTGGGGAGATGTGCAGTGGTTTGGCTGCTGCTTGTGTTCTAGGCTGTCACTCCTAAGGCTTGCTGGATTTCAGGAAGCTTGCTTGTCTACCACTTAAAGCAAGACTAGTGGGATCAGGGAAATCTTAGGTCAGTGATGCCAAATCCTATCCCTGTTCCTGCTTCTTCCAAACTTGCGTTGACTGGAAATTCCTACTTGTGGTAGGCTCATCTTCTTAGCTTGGCTGTTGAAGGGTGTTGAGAAGGGGGCCAGGTTCATGCTCCAGCTTTGGGAGTGTGCTCAAGGGTCTTGACTTGCAACAATCCTTTTTCATGTAAGTGGAGACAATGAGATGATTCCTTTACCTTCTTTAAATGAGGACTTTGGTATATTTTTCTTGGCTGAGAGTTTGTACCCCGAAATTGCCTGTAGGTGCTCTTTTTACAGTTAACAGCTCCATTCCCTGAAGTACTAATGAATGGACTCAGTTTGTAAATATATGAGTAGCTTTTATGTGGGACTATTTAGCTAGGACGAGTCTAAGCAAGCTGAATATTTTCATTTGATTTTCAAAGCTTTGTACTGATGTACTGTACTTTATACTAATATTTACATTTTTATTTTAGAGTTTCTACGCAAATTTGCAATAAAATTGGAATTCAACCATTATGGAGCTGGCTCATAGTTTGTTACTGAACGAGGAAGCATTAGCTCAAATCACAGAAGCAAAGAGACCAGTTTTTATTTTTGAATGGTTGAGATTTTTGGATAAAGTGCTGGTTGCTGCTAACAAGGTAATTTAATGGGGTTTTTTTTCCCCTTATTTCTAAATAAACTTTGTTTTAAAAAGCATTTGTATTAATTTCATGCCAGAGAAAGTTTACAGGTAATGGTCAGATGGTACCTGTATGGTTTCAGATTCAGCCTGAAGAGTCTCTGTGCTAATTTGTAGATTTTAAGTGTTTAATTGTAGGCAGTCAGTAGGCAGCTGGTAAGTATTTTTAAAAAGTAAAAATTAAATAGGACAGCAGCTAATTCTGAGCATTTAGCATCTGTCTCTGTTGCTGTTGAATGTATCTCATATCTCTCTGAGAAGCAATTTGCTGAGTTACATACAATTGGGAGTGGTATAAAGTTTACTCCATTTCTTGTAGATTTTTCTGGGTGTTAGAAGCAACACAGTGGATTAAACTACTTTTCTTATTTATTTTTGATCTGTTAACAGACAGATGTCAAGGAAAAACAGAAAAAACTTGTAGAACAGCTAACAGGACTCATCAGCAGTTCCCCTGGGCCACCCACACGGAAGCTGCTTGCCAAAAATCTCGCTGCTCTCTACAGCATTGGAGACACATTTACTGTTTTTCAGACGCTTGACAAGTGTAACGACATCATCAAGAGCAAAGATGATACGGCAGCCTACCTGCCCACAAAACTGTATGTTTTGGGGAGAGGGGAATGATTTTTAAGCCAAGTGGTCCTGGATATTAGAGAAGACTCTGCCTATATTATGTTCATGCTATGTTTATTTATATCTTTTGTGGTTGTTTGGAGTTACATATGCTTGATATAGATAGCAGAGAAAAGCACTGGATTGAGATTGTGGAGGGCAGGACTCAGAGGTGACACATACATGTCTATGTGAAAGTGAAATGGTTTTCTCTAGGCAAGGTGACTCTTCACCTGCTTATGGCATGGAGAGGATAACCATTAATGAAGGCATTCCACCAGTGGAATTACTGCTGATTGTGCTCAGATATCCTTGTGAAGGTGGAACCTGCAGATTGTCAAACCAGAGTGTTATCTATGCCTAGAGAATTGTAACCAAATATTCAAGTTTTTTTTCCCCATCAGATGTTGCCTTTTCTATTCCCCTACCATGCTAAGCTGCACAGGTCTCTCAAGAAGATTATCTAAATGTGGATATGTGTGTGCATGGATGTGTGATCCAGTTTGTCTTTAGTCATAGGAGCAGTCCCATTGGTAGGAATCTGGTTAATGCTACAAACAACTTCCACTGAAACCATTTTTGGTACTTTCCCATGTACTGCTTCATATGTTCATGGTGTCTGGTGAGCCCAAATTTGGTCTTGCCTTAGACATTCTGACAACAATAGAATTTGACAATAAAATCTGAAATAGTCACTGTCTGGGCAGATACTGTCCTCTTATTTCTAGCTCTTGCAGCTGTATGAGGATCTTGTGTAAGTGGGAAGTGTTTTCTACTATAATATGCTCTGAAATTTATGCTACCAAGTCATAGTCCAGAAGGTTTTTTAATGGACACATGCCCATTAAAGGGGAGGCTGTAATGAGTTTGTGATGTAACTTTGCTAAAAAAGTATTTAGCCAGCGATTACAGATTTTAAAAAAGCCTCATTCCTTTGTAATGAAAAAGTGCATGTTTTCAGGAGCTGCTTCTGTGACTGTCCTGGAACAGTTTGTGTATATAACTGCAATGTGGTGATAACTAAATATTCCTAATCTCAAATGACAGAGAAAAAAAACCACGTACGTAACTGGATCCAGAGATTTTACAGTGCCTGTGCAAGAGATTTTCCTGTGTTGTGCAATAATTTCTGCATTTTAAGTTCTTAGTCCTGAAAAAACATCATAATTCAGTATCTACAAAAATGTGTCAGGATTTATTACAGGCTTTCTTGCAGGTGTTTGGAAAAGAGACAGTTTATTGAAACACAAAACCCTAATCTTGCTGAGATTTCAGCCTATCTTGTTTTCTCCAGAATTTTTCACTCTATGTGTAGATCCTATAGTAATACCCTTTCAAATACATTTGTATTCTTAAAGGCTGGTAATTCTTCTGTTGCTTTTTTTTTGGTAAAGAAAAAATTATTTAAATGGACTTTGTTAAACAGCCAGTATAAGTAGCAAATAGATTTTTATTCATCAATGTTGATTAGAACATACATTTCTATTTAACTATTTGTTTTCATTTGGATGATACATTAATATGTGTATGCTTTTTCTCTATTTTCTCATAGGGCTGCTGTGGCATGTGTTGGAGCATTTTATGAAAAAATGGGGAGAATGCTGGGTAGTTCTTTTCCAGAAACTGTGAATAATCTGTTAAAGTCTCTGAAAAGTGCAGAGGTAAGTTTCAGTTTATTTATGTGGTCTTAATTTCATTTTAAACTAAAACATGCTTCCTCCAGTGGTGTTTGCCAAATTACCTAGATTGTTTTTCTTCTGCACTGAAGGATGTAAATCACTTACCTAGCTAGCTTCAAGTCTACTGCAGAGAGTTTAGACTTTATCATATGAAGATTGTAGTAGTTACTTCATAGTGGCGTCAGCAATTAAAATTCAGAAATGACTGTATCTGTCATTTCTAACTACTGTGTTAGGATTTTTGCCCATGTACTCTGAATAAACATTTAGTTTATTTTTTAGTTAAAAATTAATAAGTTGATAGTAAATTTTGTGGGGAAGTTGTTACTCTGCATGTGAGCAGAATACATTGTGCCCTGAAAAGAGAGAGTGTGTCATAATATTGAGAGAATGTATCCTGGGCTGTCAGTGGGTCTGATTTTATGCAAATAGCTCTGTTGGGACAAGTTGGAATACTGCCTGTGTGGATCTTGTGCTGGCAGCTGTTTTCTTCAGCTGTGTTGTTGTACCAGTGTGATTATTTATTTATTTATTTGTGTGTCTGTGTGCTCTCAGATTCTAAGTACCTGCTTGTGTGCAGGTATAAGATGAAGCTGCTCATTTACTTGGGCTTCCTGTTCTCTGTTATCAGCTGCTTTTTGTTTTTTCCCCCCAAGTCTGCAGTTGATAAATAGTGGGGCAGTGCAGAAGCATTTTACCTAGGGCTGGTTTGTTGGGTTGCCTGGGCTCAGTTTATGTCACAGCTGAGGGACTTTTAAGTAAAGCTGTGTGTGGCGTTTACTTCTATTTAAAATCAGGTACATATCAGTTATATATGCCTTCATTTTCAATGTTTGCAAAAGCATTCCTGAATAGAAGCAGGAAAATGCATAAGTATGCACCTGGTTCTTAATGTAACTGCTGTGTCCAGCAGTTAAATGTTTTTTAAATAAATGTTTTTGTGTGTGTGCAGTCTCAGGGCCGCAGTGAAATCCTGATGAGTTTGCAGAAAGTCCTCAATGGACTTGGAGGAGCAGCAGCTTCTTGTCACCGTGATATTTATAAGAATGCCCGGTCTCTGCTGACCGACAGGTCGATGGCTGTGCGGTGTGCAGTGGCTAAGGTGGGTGTCTTCTCACCAGTCACAGAAATTTTTGTGCTGTGACTGGGGAATACCTGCAGTTGAACTGGGACCTGTTGTTCAGGAAGGGAAGTTTGATAATTAGTTGGACAAAGTAAGTCCTTACTAGTTTACACTGCAGGCTCAGACATTTGACTTATTTCACAGGTACTGTAGTACTGTATTCCCCATTTGGTAAAAAAATATGAGATAGAATATGTTATCTGTGAGCCTCAGTGGAAGAGGTTTTTGGTAACATGGTTCTTGTGTAGAGCTTTCTTTTAATTTTTTAATTTATGTATTAGCCTCTTCCATGACTCTTCTGATTGTTTACTCAGCTAAGATAGTTGGCATGTGGGAGAGTGTGTGTAGATTAATTCTTCAAACTTTCATATTAAAATATTTTCTGAATAAACCTAACGATAGCAGTCTGATACTTAGATAAAATGTAAGAATGGTCTCCTGGTGCTTAGCAAGTCTATTTTTCCTACAGTGTCTGCTGGAATTACAGAACGAAGCAGTGTTCATGTGGACAGCTGAACTAGAGAATGTTGCAACGCTGTGCTTTAAAGCTCTGGAAAACTCAAACTATGGTGTGCGAGTTGCAGTGTCAAAGCTTTTGGGGACAGTCATGGCTACAGCACTGATACCAAAACAAGCAACAGGTATGAGCCCTTCTGGATTCCATGTCTACATTGGCAGACTTAGTTGCACCTTCAGTACCATGTTACATGACAGTGCTGCACGACACGTTGTTCCAATAGATGGAAGCTTGTAGATGGATTGTTTGTTTTTACAATCAATAGGCTGAGTGCAGAATCTCTGTTGTAGTCATACAAAGAAAAGACAGAGCAAACTATCAAAAATCACTTGGGAGGAGTGGCTTATTTTTTAAGCATGCAAGTAAATTTTTATCTGAAATATTGGGTAGATTTGTTTTTGCAAGACAGTTTTGAATTAGTAAGTATTTAAAGATCATTGCTTGTGTTGGTTGGAACTTTGGGAGCAAATGATTACTTTTCTTTTTAAAAAGTGATGCGGCAAAATGTGAAGAGAGCCACACTTGAGGAGGTCTTGGAGCTCATGGCCACAGGATTTCTGCGAGGGGGATCTGGTTTCCTGAAGAGTGGTGGAGAGATGTTAAAAGTAGGAGGATCTGTCAATAGGGAAGTGCGAGTTGGTGTTACCCAGGTTTGTAATGTTTTTAATGAAGTAAAATTTATACATAATTCCTTGTAATAGGAAAAATACACATTTCTGTTCTGTATTTCTCTATAAGTTAATTTACAGGTCTAATCTGACTCTTCTGTTTTCTGAGATGTACCTGAGGTATCATTCCCTTATCTACTTTCTTCTACTATTGATATGCAGTAACAATAGATTAAAATACGAGCTAAGGAAAACTTACTTGATCAGTGTACATTAGGTGAGATTAACTTGCAAAAATATTTGAAAACTTAGTGTGTTAAAGACTTCAGTTTCTTTTTAAAATTTAGTTTATTTTTAGAGAGGATGCTCTGTGACCCTTTTGTGGCTCCCTTCTCAGCTGCAGCTCGGATTAATTAAACTACATTTCTTCTTTCCATATATCTCTCATAAGTAGGTGAAATCTGATGAATGTGGAAGCTCCTCTCGTCTGAGAGAGAAAGGTGGTGGCAGCATCTCTTCAAACTCAGACATTCTCATGCTGACATGTATTTCAGTATGCTGCAGTAACTTCCCAGAATCCAAATTCTTTGATCATAGGTTATTTTGTGAAACCCTTTATTTTTTCTCAGCCTTTTTCAGGTGAACTTGGTGAATATTCCAGGTTTTCATTGTGAACTGGAACACAATGATGTTGCTTTTATTTACATGGTATTCTTTACTTTTTTAGGAAGAGGCACATTTAAAGCAATGAATTGGGTTTTTTTCTTGTCATCCAAATGTATTTTATGCATCACAGTACAGGGACTTCTCTTGGTACTGGAGAAAGTTGAGTTTCAGCAGCAAAGATGTGGATAATGAATTGGTTTATGCTGAGTAACCTCATTAGGTTAGAGTTGCTTATTGCTAACTGCTGTTGCTACTATTGTGCATTATGCTCGAGTCTGGCTGTAGTTTCGCGTAGTCTTTTGGTTCTGTTTTAATTGGTTGCTGTGTGACTTCTGGATCTGCAGGCCTACGTTGTCTTTGTTACAACACTGGGAGGGCAGTGGCTGGAGCGCAACTTTGCCACGTTTCTGTCCCATGTGCTTGATCTGGTCTCCCATCCTCGCGCAACTCAGACCCATGTGGAGGCTGTTTACTCTCGAAGATGTGTGTCCTTTATCCTGAGAGCAACTGTGGGCAGCTTGCTGGGGGAGAAAGCACAGATTGCAGCTGCCAAAGAAATATGTCAAGCCATTGGTAAACAAATGAAGGCAGTGGGTGAGAGCCATTTTTCTTCATTCAAGACCACTTGAAAGTTATCGTGTTTTTACTGAGGCCACCATTTTTCAGCTTTCTTCTACTGTGAGGAGTAATTTTGTTCTTATGGGAAGTGATAGTTCATCTGCTTTCTGTTTCAAATGTTCAAAGGTTGAGTTCTGCTTCAAAAGTGATAGTATGACACTGGCTTGTTATCCCAGATAAGCAAATGCATTGTCAAAAGCCTAGAATGGAAGTGGAGAAGAAAACTATGCATTTGCCATCTATCTTGGGATAGGTTATATGGAAAATCATGCAGAGTTCTTTACTAACAGTGTTAAAAATCCTGTAGGTCAAGATCTTTTAGATCCCTGTGTCTCCCCTGCTAATATTCATACTAATATCCAATTGGATTTTATGATAAAAATGATGTAATCTGAAGAATATGACCCTTTTGCAAAACTTTGCAGAATATGGAGTCGCTAAGAGGGCTAACAAAACTCTCTTGGCATCTGTTTCTTATGAAAGGAAGTAGCTCCAGCTGGAGATTTAAGAGAGTAAATTGGAAATATTCATAATTTTATTTACCAAACATATCTTTCTTTTCTGCTGACATCGAATTGGAGTTTAAAACAGTGTTTTACAAATGGAAATGAATTTGATTTAGAAACTTTTGCAGATTCTTCTTGTAACAATTTTTTGATGGGGTAGGCATGGAACTTTAAAAGGTTTCTCATTACCATAAGTACTACTTCTAGGAAAACAAGTCTATTGAAAATGCTGCTTCTGAGCGGAAACAGTTGCAGAAAATACTCTTCTTGCCACCTTGTCAAAGTTGCAGGAAATTCAGTTGTGTATTTGGATAGTTTGAAGAACTTCCATATTTTTAAGGATTTCTCATGAATGTGATGAAAAATAGGAAGGGTTTTTACTTGGTAATAATTGCTTCCCTTCATATACAGCAGACCATTCTCTAAATTTCTTCTGTAGTAGATGCACAAACATTAAGGTGGTACTAAAGTCCCTTTTTGAAGAGATGGTTGCTGCTTCTGGGATATTTTGTAGGAGAACATAATGTGGGATTAAGGAACTCAATTGGATAACACTGAGATGATTAGAAATTGTGATTATTTATTTACTAAAGGTCTCTTATTTAATTTCACTGAACATACATGTATGCAAATTTGTATGCAGAACATAGATATGCCAAGATTGTATATTTTGTTGCTGTGTATAGATACACACATACAGTTACACTGTTTATCCTACCTCTTAGTGCTCTGTTATCCATAGTAACTGCTGGGCATCTGTTTTCTACGGTCTTTGGACAACTGTGTTTGGCTGATAGCTATAAAACTCTTTCCCTGCTGAATGTTCATTTTGTTAGTTCTCACTATGACCAGACTTGTGATTTTGTTTTAATGTAGGATCGATGTCAAAATGAAACTGTCACTTTCTGTCCTGTGAATGCTTGGGTGGGATTCTAATTGTAGTTAATCAAGACACTCTTGTTTTCTTTTCTGCAGAAGCAGTAGTGAATGATGCTAACAGTGAGAATAAATCAGGAGCTGCTGATGTAGCTGCAAGCCAGCACGTAATGGTGTGTGCCCTCCAGGAACTGGGTAGTCTGGTTCAGAGTCTGAATGCCACTGCATCTCCTCTTATTCAAGAGCCCTCTATTGGTAGGCAAATAAATAGAAATAGATTAAGTGAGGCATTTGAGCAATGAGTATGAAATATCATTAAATCTAGTTAAATAATAAATGAATACGAAAGAAATAAATCTATGAAATTGGTACTTCCTGTAGTACTACAGATAACTACATTTGTCTGCCTCATTGTGTGTAGTACCCTAACTTTAGTTTGAGTTTGACCAAGTTTTAAACAGCTGTTTGGATTGGAGTCTTTCTGAAGCTCTTTCTAAGGGTGAGTGAAGTGATAATTTTTGGTATTGGTTTGTTTACAGTAATGGTTTTATAGGAAATACATTGTTTTGCTATGTAAGGTCAGAAATATTTGCTCCTGGAAAACATTGCCTTTAAATACCAAATTTCTAAGGGGAGGCAAAAGTATTTTGTCAAGATGAAGCTGTTGATAGGCCACTTTAAAAGAAGTTGTTCTTTGGCCTTGATTGACTAGGGTTTGTGTGGGATTTTCTTCTTGTTTGTTTCAGTATCTGAATCCACATTTATTCTGTAGTGTTACAGCTTTATGTTTTTTGAGTTTGTGGAGGCCTATGTTTTTTCTACTGGAAGAATGAGCTGCTTTTGACATTTCATCATATAGATTGTCGTCTTGTTGCATATGACATTATTCCCATACTGATTTTATGCCAGCTTTGGAGTAGGGAAGACTGCTCATATTTATTCCCAGGCAGCTGTGTCCAATAGGAACAGAGGAGAATGTATCTTGGTATTATTTCTGTTAGCTGCCGTGAACTCAGCAGGTAGAAGTTGTTCACTAGCTCCAGCGAAAACAAGCAGCAGGGGAGGCTTTGAAGTAGAAGTTTGCCAAGATTTGGACTAAAGAAAGTGGTGATGTGGAGACAAATTGGAGTGAAGGGTGCAGTTAGAAAGTGGGATTAGGTAGGTACAGAAGTTTGGAAAGTGTAGAAGGATGTAAACTTGCTGCAAGGGGAACAGCACCATGTCAAAAGCAGAGTACAGGAGTCAGTGACATCTACAGCCTGTGCTTTGCTACAGTGTGAAGCAAACCCAAACTGTTGCTGTTATTGGCAATCTGTAAAATACTATGGGAATTGTCTCATCCAGTGCCTGTTCTCTTATATAGCACTGCTGCCTCTTTTCAGTGTTTAAGTAGTAGGAGTCAGTGCTGTGGCTCTGATGGCTCCACCTTTGCTGACAAAACCTGTTGGGGAGCAGCATAATGCTAGTAACAAGTACCATCTTTCCTGAAAAGGCATAGTCAGCAAATTCAAGTACTTTAATTCTGACGTTCTTAACTTTCACATTGGCTGTCTAGTATTGATTCAGTTTACTTGTCTGTGTATATTAAAAAGCATATGCATATTAAAAAGTGCATCGTAAGTTAAAGACTGCAACCTCTTGTTTCTGTAGGTCTGTTGGAGACAGTAACTTCAGTTCTTCTTCATCCCAGCATGGCTGCTCGACTGGCTGCTGCCTGGTGCTTGCGGTGTGTAGCTGTGGCATTGCCCTTTCAGTTGACTCCATTTTTAGACAGATGTGCAGAAAGACTCAACAATCTCAAGACCTCTCCTGAAGCTGTTAGTGGCTACAGTTTTGCAATGGCTGCTTTGTTAGGTGGTGTGCATCAGTGTCCACTAGGCATTCCTCATGCCAAAGGAAAGGTAAGATAGTGAGTGTTTCATCTGTGAGTGTACTAAGATACCTTTTTATCTACAAGTAATAGCTTTGCAAAATGAGTGGCATGCTAATGAGTTAAAGCATTATTGAAATTGAGCTTGTGCCTTATGCAAGACTACTGGCCATAGCACATGCTTTTAGAATCTCAGTTGCGATATTTAACAGCTCTTTTCCTCTCTTTCTCTTTCAAATTTGATTAAGAGAAACTGAAATATTGAAAAATTGCTGAAATAATTGCTGAAGAGAATATTACTGGCTGTGTTATCATATGAAAAACACTAATCATCAGCATGAAATGTAATCTGCATTCATTCTTTATGGAAGGTCAATTCAAATGATTTGAGAACTTCCTTAGTCTGTAAGAGTGAACAAGTAGAAGGAGCTTTCAGTGGCTTCATTTATGTTTCTAAAGCCCCCTGTGTTTTGCTGTTGGTGCAGATGGTGGTCAGTATTGCTGAGGATCTGTTACGAACTGCTGCACAGAACAGCAGGCTCTCCTTGCAGCGAACTCAAGCTGGATGGCTTTTGCTTGGAGCACTTATGACTTTAGGTTTGTAAAAATGGTTTGATTTTCCTTTTTATTTTAAAGCTTGTCCAATACTTCTGATTATCCACTCTGGCAAATGGTCTTTACAGATAATGGGCACATTATCTAGCACAAGAGTATTTATACAGGGGAAACAGAGTGTAAGTGTACTTACTTCAGCAATGTTGTGCTGGAGAGAAGTTAAATATTAGTACTTATCTAAGCTGAAATATGGTAGAAGGCGTCATACTTGAAAAAAAATTTCTGTTCTGGTTTTGGAAACCCAGCCTTTAGTCATTCTCTGAAAGGGCAAAATTACCCATACCCTTCCTTCCTTTATACTGTGGTGCGGAAGAAATGGGCAGTAAATGAAACCCAGTGAGCATTCCAACAAGTTGCATGTGTGTCTCTAGATAGGCAACAGCACTGAGTAGAAGTGTTGTCAGTTTAAAAGCCCTTCAGTTTTCTTTTAAAAAAGCCAGCCTAATGTTTGTATCTGCCATTACAGAATGATCACCAGCTGCATTTTCAGAGGTTATAAGTATATTCTTGAATTTTGCAGCAGTGATGTTCTTTTCTGTTTTGTTTTGAGTTTCTTTTATGCGGGAAAATATTATAAAGTTCTGATGCATTTAGCAATATTTTGATCTCTCATCAAATACCATTTGTGTTTCATCTCATTTCTCTAAATTGTTTCTTTTATCAGTTTATTGTCATGTTTTTCTAACAGTGTATGCCTATTGTGGTTGTCCTCCAATATATTTTTAGTGTACTTGCACTGGATCTTTTTCAGAAGTTTCAAAAAAAAAACTTGACTGTTAAACTAGTTTACATAATCAATAACTATCAGGTGTTTTTCTATTTATTTTACGGACAGGGTAGATTAGGCTAAAGAACCTGCCTTCAAAATTAATATAAAAAATTAGAAGCCAGAATAAAAAGATAGTAAAAAGACAGTTGTCTGTGGTTCTGTATGACATGACAGGGGGTAGGGTAGTCTATTTCCTATTTTAAGAGTGATACCCACAAGCAGATGTGATGTATAGTACTTATTTGCCACACTTTCAACCTAGGAATGAGAAAGAATTTCATTTGGTTTTCATTGTTCCAAGTAGGGAAGAAAGGAAGAGAAGTGAAATAAGACAAAACACAGCAGATTTTTCACACTTAACTACAGATTTTTATTATACTGTCACTTTTTTTTAACTTAGGTCCTTCTGTTGTCCGGTATCATCTGCCTAAGATGTTGCTGCTATGGCGAAACGTGTTTCCACGTTCTCTGAAGGAGCTGGAAGCAGAGAAGGCAAGAGGAGATTCATTCACCTGGCAAGTAACACTGGAAGGCCGTGCTGGAGCTCTGTGTGGTAAGAAATTCAGACTTTGAGATCATACCTGCAGAGTAAGCCAAAACGTGATCCCAAGTATTGTAGAGAGAACTCCTGTAACTTCCCCTCTTTCTTTGAAAATGAGTAAAATGTGTCAGATTTTCATCATTGTGTCCTGGTTTTGACATACACGTTTATGAACAGATCACACAGTCTTTGAATAAACATTTTTAATTGCTGCTCTTTTGATATTCTCAGAATTTGTATCTTATTAATGTCTTATATTTGTTTGTTTCAGTGAAAATTTAATTTAAACTGTTTTGTTATTAGCTATGAGAAGCTTTGTTGCTCACTGCCCTGAGCTCCTTACTGAGGATGTGATCAGGAAACTGATGACACCCATAGAATGTGCCATGACAATGATGTCACAGTAAGTAGGCAGTTTCTGCTCTTTATTCACTTTTGTCTTTTCCTGGTCTTGAAATACTGGAACTAATTTGGAGTTGGGTTTTGTGGTTTGGTGTCTGCCCTTTCCCCCTGCCCCACCTGTAATTAAAATAGGTCCTCTGAGGAAGTGCATGTCACTGATTTATGGCAGCATATGTGAGTGGGTGGGTTTGTTGAGTTTGTAATTAAAGTCTTCTCTGTACAATTACTTTGGAAAATATATCGTTAATTGAGTAATGTTGTTCAGAGTAGTTCCCTGAACACTGTTTTCTTGCCTTGCCTAGAGTTATAAGCTGTGAAAAGAAATCTGAAAATACTCTCTTCTGAAACTGCAACATTTCTGGTTTCTCTTTTTCATTTTTAATTCTATAGCATTCCATCAGTAATTAAAGCCCATGGAGCTCATCTCAAAGCCAGTGCAGCTATGGTTCGTTTACGACTTTATGATATATTGGCTTTATTGCCTCCAAAGACATATGAAGGTACATAAATTTTTAACAGTTTTTGTTAAAGTAAAAATTCTACTTAGTACTTGTGATGAATATCTTTGAAGCAGCTGTAAGAGTCAAAATACAATTCTAGGCATCTCCAAGAATTTTGTACTATATTCCTCATCTTCTGTATGTCATCTTGACAGTATAACTACAGAGTATGAGTATTGCAAAGCATTCACAGAGTAACACTTGGAGTATAGCAGTTATAGTCCCCTTTGTAGGATTGAGAGGTATGGAGATCGTGGTCTGAGATCAAATAATAGTTTTTTAAGTCATTGTTGCTTAAAAGATAGAGAACTTTATTTCTTAGTATACTGAAAAACAGATGTGACAATGGAGGTTTAGTTTTGGTTACATTCGGGTTTTTTTTTTTGGTTGGTTTGGTTGTTTTCCTTTTTAAACCTGATTTGATCTATTACACAGATCTGCTATTGGTGAATTTCCAACCATTGTCACACGATCTGACCAGATCAACTTTTTTGATTTCTTTGGTTTTTTTGTTAATTCGTTATGTCCACATGATCATGTGGATTAACAGGGTTTTTTTCTACATCTGCACTGTCATCCTGTAAGGGTGGCCCAATCTGTTTAGAACAAGACACAATTCTGAGTAATGGGCTCTAGTGGATCCTGCTTGAGCAGAAGGTGGGCCTAGATGACCTCCAGTGGTTTCCAATCTTACCTATTATTTAGGTATTTGGGTACCCATGATTTGGGAATTGAGTGCCTACAGTTCCATTTGAAGTCTTGCTCTCAACTCTAGTATTGTCAGGTTTACTTCTCTGTTAGCTACCTCTAAAACTGAAGTAATGGTACATTTATAACTTCTGATCACTAGCTGAAATGTTTTGGCTAAGAAGCAGTGGTGATTCTTTTTAATGTGTGTCTTTCTAGGATCATTTAATGCGCTTCTTCGAGAGCTGGTAGCAGAATTTACTTTGACAGACAACTCTGCTAATACAACCACATCACTCCTAAGGTCTCTTTGTCATTATGATGATAGTGTTCTGCTTGGTTCTTGGCTGCAGGAAACAGATCACAAGTCAATTGAAGATCAGGTAACAAAAAAGCTAGACGAATGAATTATCTGCCCTGTCTGTGTGATGTGTGTGTGAGGAAGCCTTCTAAAGCTGGAGCCTTCATACCTTGGTTTTAGTCTTATTTCAGAGATTTTTTAGATGTAAGCGCTTCCATCTACAGGATACTGTTTTGATTAAACAGATTAAACCTAAAGCTGAGATATAAATTGCATAATGCTACTCATAGGGTTGTGCTTAGTGAACCTCCTCATTTCTTTAAAAAAAAGCCCTAACTCAATCTCTTCCTGTCTGCCAATCTTCCTAGCCTAGAAGTTGTTCTCATATAGATTTTTTTGACCTAGGAGAAATGTAGGTTCCACTTAACATGTTTTATAATGAAACTGCTGTCAAAATATCAATATTGCAAATGGTATTACAGCAAAACAAGATGTAACTGGTTTTATAGGTGTAGTAAGAAATCTTACATTTCATTTGAAAGTGTTGACCCAATTTTGTTGGCTGAAAACTCCTCTTCTGCAACAGCCATCTAGTGATGGAAGGGTTTCTCAGAAGGTTTGATTGGAGCAGATCCAAAGGCCAAGACTGATACCAAGGGAAGCTGTTTCTGTGAGCCAAGATCAGCATGTCAAAGCAAAAAAGAGTTTTACAAACTTCCTTTGTTTATTGTGCAGGACATAGTAGACTTCCAGTGCATTCTTCAGTCCACACAGCTTTTTCACTCCCTCCTGTCCCCCACCTTTTTTTTTTTTTTTTCACTTCCTGCCTGTAGAACAGTGGTGCTCTTGGTAAATGGAGATCTGCAGTCTGTCACAGGATGCAGGCAGTGTGTGCTCACAGCCCAGGAAGCCACTGGTATCCTGGGCTGCATCAAAAACATTGTGGCCAGCAGGATAAAGGAGGTGGTTCTGCCCCTCTGGTGTTGTGTTCCCAGCATAAGGAGGACATGGAACTGTTGGGAGCAAGTCCAGATGAGGGCCAGAAAGTTGATAAGAGGACTGGAGCACCTCCCCTGTGAAGATGGGCTGAGAGAGTTTGGGCTGTTCATCCTGGAGAAGAGAAGTTGCACAGAGACCTCACAGCAACTTTCCAGTATCTGAAGGGAAGCTGGAGGGAGACTCTTCATCCGGAGCTGTACTGATAGGACAGGGAGTAATGGGCACAAATTGAAAGGGGGAATTTAGGTTAGATATTAGGAAGAAATTTTTCACTGTGAGAGTGGTGAGACACGTGGAATGATTGCCGTGGGAGGTTTTGGATGCCCCAACCCTGTCAGTGTCCAAAGCCAGGGTGGGTAAGGCCTTGAGCAGCCTATTCTAGTGGAAGATGTCCCTGTCCATGGCAGGGGAGTGTTGGGACTAGATGATCTTTAGGATCCATTCCAGCCCCTAATTTTCTATCATTCTGTGATTCTCTTGTGCTTAGTCATGTTTTATTTTTTAATGATATAGAGGTGTCAACAAACCTTGCTGTGTTTTCTGGCCTTCTAAGAAGAATACAGACCTATTAGACTCTAATTTTGTTTTATGATTAAATAATTGGTAGGAATATAGAATTTTCTTCAGAGAAAACAGATGATTGTTTAATAGTGTTTCATGAAAGAATGATGATTAGGAAGTATTTTCTTGATGATCGGAGAGTTAATAATTTTAATACTGTTTCTAATTCTTTCTGTGTAGGGCATTATTTTAGGCAAAACTGAACATTTAATACACGGTACTGTAACTCTGTGCTCAGAGAGTGACTGGATAACCTTCTTTCTGAAATGGTACTTCATATTCAATGGTTCAGAAGTTACTATTAGTACCAGAATTAATCTGCTTTTCTCTTAATTTTCATCTCTTAATACTGGAAGTGATAGTTTGTGTATTTATCTAGCTGTTAATGGTTGTGACTCTTCAGAATTCAGCTGACCCTCTAAATGTTAATGTGTATGCATGAGGACACTGCACTTGTATTCAGGTGTTTGTAAGCTATTCTGTTGTTTTAACTACTGCATATGTGTTTTGGTTATCTCCAGTTCCAAGTTTTATGTACACAGGTATATTCAGAGGTATTCATGTTGTGTGGAATTTTGCAGCTTCAGCCAAACAGTGCGTCTGGAAGTGGTGCTCTGGAACATGATCCCTCTTCTATTTATTTGCGCATCCCTGCTGGTGAAGCTGTACCTGGTCCCCTTCCTTTAGGAGTATCCGTCATTGATGCATCTGTGGCTCTCTTTGGTGTGGTTTTTCCTCATGTCTCTTACAAACATAGGTCAGTTTACTACATAGGTCAGTGTTCAATTTCACAACTTGATGCCTTGTTTCTCTGGGTAGTGTTATGTTGGGGATTTTTTTTTGTTTATTTGTTTGTTTGTTTGTTTTCCTGACATAAGAACTGACTGAGGTATCAACTGTCTTTAAATTCAAAGTTTAGTATTTGATGTCCATTGTGTCTCAGGATTCCAGAATATGTGTAGTCACTTGAGAAATAAAGTGATTTCCTCAGTTTTAGCTCTTTTGAAGATCAGTGTTCAGAGATGGAGGCTAGATTCTTCTCTTTTCATACTGCATTTAACAGTAGTAATATCTCTGCAACCAAAATTTCCTGCAAAAGTACCCATCGCAATTAACTTCAAATCAACCTTGAAAACAGCAGGGGCCTCCACTGAATTTCATTTGGCTGCCACAAGTAAGACCATTTGATTTATAGTCAGCAAGGAATTGTCTGCACAATGAAAAAGAGGAAATGGCACTCAACGCACTTTCCTTTGTGTTTCACATTACCTCTACAGAGTTATGAGTTGTCAGGATTAATTTTGTTACTCACTTCAGGCAATTTGTCCCTGAACACAGAGTGCAAACAGTTCTAAGAAGCATTTCAAAGTAAAATCAGCTTTCAATGTAAATCTTTTGGGAGCAGTTTTTTCGTAGCAGTCAACCTCATTTTGTAGTAAGTGCAGGATAGACCTGAGACCAGCTTGCAGTGAAAAGATGTAGCTGGGGAACTGCTAAGTAATTAAGAATGCAGATTATTCATTACACTCCTGTTTTTGGTATCTCCTAGGGAATGTTCCTCCTTCCAGTAATGTTTTCTGGGGAGGAATGGGGTTGGGAATGGACGTTAAATGGGAAAAACAATAGAAACCGAAAAAAAATATGAAGGGCAACACTATTTTAAATGGTAGTGGAAAGACAGCATTTTTCCACTCTGGTCCTTACAGCTTTCTAGTTATACAGCCAAATGCACCTGAAGATTTACTTTTTCTTGATGGTGTTTCCTTCAAAGGAATAGTAAATATTTGCAGATGAACTAGAAGAACCAGCAAAGGAATGTTCAGAGTAGCTCTGCTTTTATTACCTATAGTGAATACCTTCTGCAGCCCCTGAAGCATAAGTTCTGTTACTGAAATTAAAAGGCCCATTTGTTGTGTGTGGTTTTTACCAGCTGTGCTTTAGTTTGTATTTTGAAAGGCTATCACTTCAATTATGTTCTTTCCTTTGTTTTAGATTACAGATGTTGGATCACTTTGCTGAATGTGTCAAGCAGGCTAAAGGTGTTCGCCAGCAAGCTGTGCAGCTTAATATCTTTACTGCTGTTCTTAGTGCCTTGAAGGTAGGGCTTGTAAACTTGCAATGAAAGCCCAAGTTCATCAGTTAGCGTTCAGTACAAAGGGCTATTAGAAGAATGTTACTAAAGTTACTCAAGAATTCAAAAATTTGAAAACTCCAGAATTGAATTTTTTTCCAGATACTAGCTTGAGCTCTTGTCTTCATATATCAGTACAGAGAACAGATGAGGCTCGTGACTGCATTCTATAGTTGTCAGCATTCTATAGTATTCAGAGTGTCTTTTCATCTTGAATCCTGTGGTTTTATTTGCACTGGACTCACGGATTTAAGTACTTCGGCATATACACTCAGAAATCCCCTCAAATCACAGAGTATTGTGCAGATGTGGCTTGTGTAACTGAATACACAAATAGCTTTGGGTTTACATTTTGGTTGCTTTATTGCACAGAATTCTAGGTACTTATGCCCTGTCCCGCTGACTGCAGCTACTGCTGTGTGCTCTCTATCTAGACTTGGAAAAGCAACCTGATGCTATCAAGTCAGAAAGTAAGACAGCAAGTTACAAATAATGGCTGCCCAGTTTAAGCTGTTACTGGAGCTCCATGTCTTTGGTTGATTGGCAAAATACATTGGCAAAACAGCAACTCAGTTCTTTGCATTGTTCTTAAAAATGTGATCTACATTGCTACAAGTTGAAATGTAGATTCTGAGGCAGATTTCTGGAAGCTCCCATGCCATGCCAAGTGGTGAAAAAATTGTCAAAATTGAGCTGAAGTGAGGACTTCAGAAAATGACGATCTAAGGTAGAGCTTTTAACTTTTTGCTCTATAGTACATGCAGTGTTTTTACTTTACATGTGTTTAATTATTTTTCCTAGAGTAGAAGAAACTGCAAAAGCGCTGTTTATTGTTACTGTTTTGTAGAGTGTTCATATAAGAGGCTGTATAAATGTTTGGAAGGATGTGATTATAAAGAAAAAAAATACTTTCATGTATCTATAATGTCTTCAATTTAAGTGATTCTTGTAGAAATGTAACTGGTCTGTGGTTTTCCTATAAGATTTTTGCTGTTGGATTTTTAAAGCGTCTCTTTTTTTTCTCTGAGGTGTCCTGTGTAAAGCTAGATCAGATTTGGTAGGATGTAGGTGCATGTAGGTAATGCATTTGATAAAAAAGACTGGTGCAACAGGTCTTCCTGTATGTGAAATAAGTAGAGTATTGGCAAACATCATGAGACCCAGGATGTTGTTGATTCTGAGTTTTAAATGTTTTCAACCAATGTGTTCTAGGATAAACTACCAAAAATTGAAACAAAAGCAAAAGTGCATAGTTTTCATTTGATCATCTCAAATGTATTTTCTTCTCCCCTACATTGAGATGTTTGGATTCTTCTTCTACTTTTTTTTGTTTTTTTAATGTAGGGTTTAGCTGAGAATAAAAGCACATTAGGACCAGAAGAAGTCCGCAAATCTGCTTTGACACTTGTAATGGGTGCCCTCGATAATCCTAACCCTATTTTGAGATGTGCAGCAGGTGAAGCTCTTGGCAGAATGGCTCAAGTGGTTGGAGAAGCCTCTTTCATTGCTAGAATGGCTCAGTACAGTTTTGATAAGTAAGTTGATTTTAATTCAGAAAATTAAATAAAATTGCGATTTAATGTAGTTTGTAATTTAATGTAGTTTGGAAGATTTCTTGTCTAAATACCGTATTCATTATTTTCTTCTTTCATGCTTGATCCCTATTGTTACATAGATCTAAGAAACTTTTAAACAGATTCTTCTCTTTCATGTGAGGAATTTATTTCATGTGAGGAATAAAAGCTGAGTTGTTAAACACTTGGAATGTGAAATGGTACTGGTGAACAGCTTTTGATGAGTGACCTGAAGGTGACTAAACTGTTTCAGATAGATAAGCACAGCTTACATTAAGTATGTTTATAATGTGAATTATGTAATAGTGGTTCTGTTTCATGTTTTGAAACATCCTCTTTACACATTGATTTAACTGATTTATTGGCCCGGATTTTTTTCATATTCTCTTTATCTTGGGTCTTTAGAAAGATGTCTGGTAGAAGCAACAAGACAGTATGTTTCCCTGTTTCTTTCTTAAATTTAAGGCATCAGCATATTTCTGAATCAGAATGCAGCTGTCTCAGGGCTGCAGCCCGTGTTTTTGGCTGGGCCAGGTGCATGCACATAGCCTCAGTCCAGCTCTCTTACCTCTGAGTAATTAAATTTTTCCTACCCTTTCATCTTGTAATAAAGTACATCATCATTGGTGTCTTTTGTTGTATTTCTATTACTGGGACTTTCCTTGGTTTCTTATCTAGATTAACTTGTAAGTTGTTAATGGTTGTCATTCTGTTCACAGTCAAGTGATTTTTTTATATTTGAGATGTGCATTTACTTTGTTGTTCACTGGTGGCCAAGAGCATGCACGTCTCTCAAATCAGTCAACTAGGGGAAAAAAAATCTTTCTTTGTCCTTTTTAGGAAATCCCTTCTTTTATCTCTCTTCCTCACCCACTGAAAAGGCTTCTAATTACCAAGTGATGTATGTGACATGCATTCAGAAGCAGTATTGTGGAAAATACTCAATAAGTCAATGCATACAACTTCCTACAACCAGATCATTCAAAATGCTACTCATTCTGTTTCAGCTTCTTTATAAAAGGCTTTCTATTAAAAAAAAATAAAAATACTCTATTGGAAAAGCCATAAAAATCAGCTGTAGAAGAAAACAGATATATAAAAAACTGTATTTGCCAGCTTATCGTTTCTCAGTGTGTAATTTTTTTATTTTTGATTCCTTTTCACTGCAGTGGTTTTGGAATGATTATTAAATTAGTCTGTATGAAACACTTGTAAAATCTGGATTCTTTTTCTATATCCCTCAAAACTCTTCTTCATCTAAAAGGTCAAGTTCTGACCAGAAAAAAAGAAAATTATTAAAATACCTTTTTTTCCTCGTTTTATGTGTAATCTGGATTAATAGCAATGTAGAGTAAGTACATTGTTTTTGCTGTTGTTTAGGCTTCTCAAAATTTTTAAGATGGCCTGCAAAATTTTATTAGTCTTTTGCACTGTTGTGGTACTTCAAAGATTCTGTGTAACAAACTTAATGAAGTGATTTCTTTATATTTAAACATTGATAGGTTAAAATCTGCTCGAGACGTTGTGTCAAGAACAGGCCATTCCTTGGCTCTGGGTTGTCTCCATCGGTATGTTGGTGGAATAGGTTCTGGACAGCATTTGAAAACTAGTGTCAGTATTCTCTTGGCTTTGGCACAAGATGGAACCTCTCCTGAAGTCCAGGTAAAAAAGCAATCACCACAAAATTACTTAAAATGTTCAGGATGAAGATTAAAAATTAAACTACCTGTTCAGATATTCTTTAGTAGACGTTGTCACATGTAAGACGTGTAGCATGTAGCCAGGGAGCGTGAAGAAAGTGAATCTTTTCTTATAAACTCCCAGAGTACAGAATCCCAATGATATAGTGTAATTAAAATGTAACTTCATAGCTATTTAGAAAGGCAGTTGGAAGTTGTCAGGTTAATTCAGAAGGACATGTGTCTGCTTGTCAGCTGTGCCAGAGTGAGGCACTGTGGGCATATTCCAAACTGCCTTTAAAGCAACATATGTTAGTATTGCCTTAGCTGCCTAAAAGGAAGCTTTTAATAGCTAGCTGATGACTGACATGTAATCACTTACTGGAGTCTCAGGCGATGAGCAGTAGTTCCCTTTGTTAAGTAATTCCTGTGTATGTGGTACATGCACAGGACATCATCTTTGCAGTGTTACATTATGAACACAGGAATCTGTTGCAAGCTAAATTGCAGTTAGGGGGCAGAAGGGGAATCAGTAGGAGCCAAGTGTAAGATAGGGAGGGGTTTCTATCTACTGTGGACTATAGGTACGTGAAGCCTCACAAGAGGATGACTTGACTGCTAAAAGTTGCTGGTATGGTAGAAAGGGGACTAAACATGCTGTTGCAAGAGTAATGGTTTTGGAGAGTAGTGGCACTTTATACCCACCACCTGAGAAGCTGAAGCCCCCAGTAACTATAGAAAATCATACTTACAACTTGGTTTACTGTTAACTTGATAGAATATGTACTTGAGTACCTTCTTATTTCTTTTCCTCAGAGCAATAAAAAAAAAATCAAAATAGCAAGGTTTATCAGTTGGGAAAACAAGCCTAGTTTTCTTTGGAGATAATGTTAAAAAAAAATCTATAAATACAATTTTAAGTCTCTTTTGAATTTTCTTAGTTTAAAGAAAGACGAAGTGCAATTTGTATATGTAACCAATTTCAAGTATGAGTGGGTAACTTGAGGCATATAATTGTGCACCAGTAATTTCAAAAAGGAATTGGAAAGTTTAATGTTTTATGGGAAAAAAAAAAAGTATAAATGGGAAGTCCAGGCTGAACTTACATATCTACCTTACTTTTTGTTGAGAATAGAGCACCAAGCCACTGTGAAAAACTAAGCTTTTAAACCTCATCCCTCACTAGATCAGTGTGGTGACACAGAAACTGTATGGAAGTATGAATAATAGAAGTTTACAGGAATGAAAGGATAAGCTGTAATGTGCTACCACAGGATTAGGACTGTAGAGGTAGTTAGACGATTGCTAGTGCTAATGGTTTTTGGATTGCATCAGAGAGGATTAAAAAGTAGCAATTTTAAAGGCAGGTTTTCCAGCTTATTCCTAAGAGTCTAGCTTTGTAATAGTAATACTCTTTTATCTTAGTCATGTGTTTAATGTGAGAAAATACTGAAATAAGATCATTTAGTAGGGTAAATGTGGAGAGATAGCTAATGCTTTCAGGTCTGTCAGTGGAATTTATTTCCAATGAAACGCCAGTATCTGAAAGGACCGTCCTCTTGCCTCCTTCTTGCTCTGACAATTACAATAAATTACTTTACTCTTTTGTTGTTTACTCACCTTCAACTGAAATAGGTCTATCTTTCACCATTTTTTCTCTCATGCTGACTGAACAACACTGCTTTTTTCTCTTGTACCTGCTAATAAGAAAGTTAGAAAAATGCATGTGAACCTTTCAGCTTGTCATGAAAATCAATTCCTACTGGAATATAAAAGACCATCTCTGCTAAGGGCTTTGTAAGCTGCCCATTTCAGACTCTGCCTCCAATTTTGTAGTGGAATGATTCTCTCTTTCTCCTGTCTCAAGTCAGTTTTCTTTTTTCCTTTCTGTTTTAAGTAGATGTGTTGTTTGTGCTTGTATTTTTCTTCTTTGAAGTGCTTAAGCATATTTCTTCTCAAATTCTTCATCACCTTATTTCCTTTATCCCCAAAGCTGCTGATGACCAAAGAATATGTTAGATATATTTAAACTCTCAGGTGGTTGCTTGAGATCTGGGAAATTTGGAAACACTTCTGGAGTCAGAGTAGTGAATTAGATGTGCTTAAGAACAGAAGCTAGGCTCCAACTGCATAAAAAACTGTTTAATTTCCTGAATGCATTACTGAAAAACATTCCTTTGTGTTTTTGGTAGACCTGGTCTCTCCATTCACTTGCCTTGATAGTGGATTCTAGTGGACCAATGTACCGTGGGTATGTGGAGCCAACGCTCTCTCTCGTTCTCACCCTGCTCTTAACTGTCCCACCATCGCACACAGAAGTACATCAGTGCTTGGGCAGGTGCCTTGGGGCTATAATAACTACTGTTGGGCCTGAGCTGCAAGGTTAGTGGGAATTTGAAGTGAAAAAAAAATCTACCTTGTATAAAGATGATATTATAACCTTAAATGGAAGAATAGAAGTTTTTGTTAGTTGCAGGTGGGGTAGGCAATGTTTGCTGTTTCAGTTATAGTCCTGCAAACAACCTCATTTTGATCCTCCTTATGACTGCTTGGGGCTTTTTGACTGCAGTTTGAGATTTGTATAAAGAAGTTGCAGTGATGTATGGTGTTTTGGCTAATGGTAAATTTGCATGGTAGGTAAGCCATGAAATCCTTGCTGCATATTTTGCTATATGTATTTTTGTGGGGCATAAGACAAGCTTTTTCCTCCATTTTTTTAACATGTGTTTATTTTATTTTAAACTGATGGTGAGAGCTTAAGTTTGACACAATTGATGATACTGTGAACTATAACTCATTTCCATTCATTCTTGATATCCTTAGATCTCTATACCTTGTTGTAGAGACTTAAAATCTTGTCATGCCAAACACCGTGCCTGAAATTCTGTGCCTCAGGTGTTAAAACCATGGATTTGTAACTTTGTCTAACTGGGATTTTTAGGAATATTTATAGGATGTTTTTTGCTGCAGTGCCAGAGAGCCACTAATGGAATTTTAACTCTAAATAGCTAGACTTAAAATTTTAGTTATGACATAGTTCTAAATGGTTTAATTGAACTTGAGTATCTGTGTGGTAACCTTTGGACCTGGAAAATGATTAACTTTTAAAATAACAACTTAAGTAGAGTGTCTTCTGCAGGTTATATTTCTGTAATTCAAAATACTTTTATAAACCTGATGTGGGTTAATTCTTAAAATGCCGAATGGGATTGTTCTTCAAATCAAATACTGTTCTTTTAAAATGCTTGTTCTAGTACAGCAGTGCTACTCATCTATTGGGCCTAATTAAAATTGTCTGCATACATAGATACGAGCTTAAGAGTTACCTGATCTTTTAGGAAATGGCTCAGTGTGTGAAATGTTGCTTATACATATATAGAGTGAAAGAAACTTTTAAAATCTAACTTCAGATAATTAACTGGTTTCATGACCTGGGAAGATAGTCTCACAATATTTCTTACTGGAGATTATCGATCCCAAATTTCATTTGGACAGCATGTTATTTAACTGAGCTAAAAAAAGAGATACTGAAACATGCTGTAGTGTTTCTAATTTGCATGGCAAATCAGAGAAGTTGAATGTTAATCTGAGAACTATTTTTTGTGATATTGAAGCTTTAATAATTCTTGCTTCTCAAAGGTTTAAAGCCTGCAGTTGTGATAGAAAAGTTTTGCTGTGTTAAGGATATCCTTTTACATGATTAGGTAACGGAGCTACGATTTCAACAATCCGTTCTTCCTGTTTGGTGGGATGTGCAATCACACAAGACCATTCAGACTCACTTGTTCAGGCAGCTGCTATATCCTGCCTTCAGCAGCTTCATATGTTTGCACCACGGCATGTCAACCTGTCCAGTCTGGTTCCCAGTCTTTGTGTGAGTATCAAATGCATCCCATTTGATCCTCCAAGTTTTATGCATGTGCTTAGCAGAGGACAGGGGAAATATTTAGCAAGATGTCAAGGATAGCCATATGTAATAAGCAAGTTATATTTGCAAAAACACTGGAGTCCCCAAGACATTTTACATATTTTCAGAATGCTGCCCAAACTGAAGTCACAGGGGTTGATTCTCTTTCACCCTCAATTGTGTAAGATAGCAAGCATTTATGAATAATATGACTGAGTAAAAAAGATGCCAAAATGCTCTGTTTGCTCCAACTAATTGCATGCAAAGAGGGAAGTGAGTGAGTTGGGGAAAGATTTTGGATTTATGTTGCCACTGTCAGCATATTAGGGGCTGACATACAAATTCTTGAGCTGCTGCTGTTAATGTTGCCACCTTCTTTCCTTACTGTTTTGTCAGCAAGTCCTGGCTTAAGCCTGAATGTAAGGCAAAGGCTTGAACCCAAAACATAGCAAATATGAATATAAGAGGAAAGGTGGTGTGGTTGTGATTTTGGTGAAGGTTGGTGGGGTTTTTTTAATATTTACTATTCTAAAAGTTATTTTTAGAGGGTTCAGTAGTCCAATACTGAGAAATTTGAAAAGCTTCTCTGTAATGTCTGTTAGATGTTTTGCAATGTTGTTTATGTCAATCTTTGTGGCGCTGATGACTCAGTGTTACCTGAAGGAATGCAATCCTACTTATGTCAACACTGGAGCTTTTCTTTAGTATGCCATCCAGATTTTCCCTAGGGCATCCTCTCATGATTAGGTGCTTCTCCTCAGCCCTGTGCACACCCAAGCCCCACCCTGCCCCAAGCACTCCTGGGAGTGCAGTGTATTTACAGAACCTGTCACTTGTCCCTTCACAAAATTTTGCATGAAAGGGGTGTAACACACCCAGAAGTAGATAAGCTCTTTTGTATGAATATGATGTACAACTTGAGAGATAATCCCTACATCCATTTACTCTCTAAATACCAGTGGGTGATGTTAAAGACAATGAAGTTCATACATGAATAATTAGTGTTGTTTTGAAACCTTTTCCCATGGTTTTCTACTGTTTCTCTCCTGTTAGTTTATCATCTTCTGCTAAATGAAAGCTGTTTTGGTTTTCCTTTCTCTTATTCCTTACTTTCAAGTTATACTTAGTTCGTTAGGATTTCCTCTGAGTTGTCTTGGGCATTTCTTCATACTGCAAATGCATAGTTATGTAGGCAAGGTCTGCCTTACCTGCACCATTGACCAACTCTTCAGAATGGAATTAATGCCAGGTATCAAAATTAAACCATGCAGTTCCACACTCTTGTTTTAATTTCTTCTTCCTGCATTAGCTTCATAACTTGTAGTTATTTGTTTTGTAACTTGAATCATGGAATACCTTTTACATTAATAAATCTCCCAAATTTTCCGTGTTTTAGGTCATTGAAACAACCTCAGTTGTGATATTTAGAAATTCTTTAAAGACTGCCTATTTTTTTTTAGGGCTAAATTCTTGTATATTCATATGTGGAATAAAGATGTACTGTTAAAATGCTTTATAAGTTGTAGAACCCTTTCATTTAGGGAAGCATTTTCCATCCCCATAATAACCTAATACCAAGAAAGCAAATGGATATTTGGTTTATTAAAACCAAATTACCCTGGAGTAAATAAAGAATTAGAGTTTCTTAAAGGGCACTCTTCACCTCTTCCACTGTGGAAAAACATTCACTTTTCTGTGGAGCTCTTCTGTTTTCCTCTCAGAAAAATAGAGGAAATACACAATTCTTCTGTAAGGAAAATATTTGCTTGTGCTTTAGGTGATTCAAAACAATTAGAAGCCAGTGTTGGTTAGCAAAGAAAGCTGATGCTGTCTTATTGAGAGGCACTTTTAATAACTTAATGCTATAGATTCTATTACTAATGTGAGATCTAGGTTTTATTATAGCTGTCATGTGCGGTACACCTGATAACGGCTTTTTTGTTTAAAAGAAAGTGATTTACAGCTATAGCAGAATATGAGGCAGAGTAGTACTGGAGTGTAACAAATTGGAAACTATAATTATTTTAAATCACACTGGCACAGTAGTTCCAATATTTAAGCTTTTATCTCTTTTACCAGGTGACAGCTGTCAGCTCTGTGTATTTCAGTTATATTTTGATATTTGTATATTATGAAAAGTGCTTACTTCTGAGCCTTCAGAACTTGATTCCCAGCAGTTCACACATGGGCTTATAAATGAAAAATAGAATGTTTTTAGTCCTTAGCAGCATTGATTTATTGACACTGGGGTGCAGCAGTTCATTCACCTGTAGTGGTTTTGACTTTCAGGTTCATTTGTGCAGCTCTCACTTGCTGCTGCGCCGGGCTGCAGTTGCGTGTTTACGACAGCTTGCTCAGCGGGAAGCATCAGAAGTGTGTGAATATGCCATGAGCTTAGCAAAAAATGCTGGAGACAAAGAGAACAGTGGCATCAGTATGTATTTCTTTCATGTGGCCTTTTTGTTACAGTTGAATGCACATGTGTGCATATGTTTGCTTTGCCTTCAGAAAGGAGGGAAAAAACCCAAAACCCCCTTGTACTCTTAGTGAGAAAAACCCTTAACTGTCCCTTCTGACTTCAATAACTTCTGGCCACACCCCTGCTTACCTCTGGAATTTTGTTTATAATTTAACTATTTGTGAAATTCAGACTTAAACCTCTCTCTCTCTCATTAAGGCTGACAATCAAATACAGAACACAGTAGATGTACAGTGGAAGCATTTTACAGTTTTTCTGGTATTATAGCTCTTGTTATTCTGAAAATTGACTAAATGGTGTGCTGTTTGATCGAGATACCTTGTTGTGTTATATTCTGTTAGCATCATATCTGCAGTGCCTGTGGACTTTGCTGGCTGGTCTAATTTTTACATGTATCATTTTATTTTGAAAATAGGAGGCTCAACAGTGTTGATCAGCACAGTCTTCATACAAATGTAGAATTGTGAGCTTATTCAAATGATACCAGTTAAGTCTGCCTCTGGGAGGAGTCTTTAGAGTCCAATACTGTTAGGTTTTTTACAAATTCATGGGCTGTGTGCCTTGAAGAGAGGGGTTTTTTTTTTACTTTTTTAACTAACACTTGGAGGTGTTATTTGCATTGCAGATGAAATTAATTGCTGTATTAGAATCTTTCTAGCGTTCGTTCAGAAAAATACCAGTAACATCTTGGTGATCTTTGAACTATACACACACAGGTACACAATGTGCAATTAAAGTCTGTTGCTCCAAATTTTAGAACTGGGTTCCTGATTTTAGAAAAGCTTTCTCATACTCATTTTGCAGACATGAATCCTTTTGCACCAGGGGCTGGCTCTCGGCGAGACGTTCATTGCCGGCATCAGGGGGTCAATATAACAGAGACAGGCCTGGAGGGCGTCCTGTTTGGAATGTTGGATCGTGAGACTGATCGGAAATTGTGCTCAGATATCCACGACACTCTGGGACACATGCTTTCATCGCTGGCGGTGGAAAACCTTTCTCACTGGCTCATGCTTTGTAAGGATGTCCTTGCAGCTTCCAGTGGTAAGTGTTCTGTTGGGTTCACATAAATGATAGTATGTCCTTAGCATTAGCATGTTCTGGCAATATTGGTTTGGAGCTTCTCTTTTATCCTAGTTAGATGTAGGTTATATTGTATACAGAATTGGATTATAGTGCAATTAAACTGCCATAGAAAGAAGGAATTATAAATGTTAAGTTTCAGAATATGACTCGTAAATAAAAAGTTAGCTGCTTGAAGTAGGATTTCCAATGGAGAAGAATGGTGTTTGAAAGTCTCACATTTCAGTATCTTAGTGAAAGCAGACATCCTTTTTAGCCTGTATACATGAGGATTGTACAGAGAGAAGATTCCTGTACGCATTCTGAGCTCTCTTTTATGAGGTTTTGTGAATTACTGATGTGATCCTGGGTTACCATGGTGATGAAATTTTTGTTTGTTGTTCAGCTTTGCAGATTTGTTTGCACAGATTTTGTCCTCTGAGACCTTATTCCTGTTTTTCAGCTTGTAGAATGGTTATGACGCAGAATCTGCTAATTTCCCTTGCATTTATACTTGTTTATTGGCATGTGTGAGTTCATCCTGAAGCTGTTTGTAAATGCTGCCAGCTTTACATTTACTGATGAGTAATGCTACCAATAATTTCTTTATGCAATGTAGTTACCACAAATCTGCCCAGTGAGAAAGACCTCATTTCCTGAGTTCTAAATCGGCATGGTTTTTTGTTATTTCATGTGGGATGGGTATTAAAGTTTTTACAGGGTTGTCCAATTTCTTATTTATTTATTAGTAGGTGACTTGTCTCAGAGAAAACCATATTTAAGTAAATTTCTCTTAGGTGTATTGTAAGCCAGCAACTTCTCTTTGATCTCCTTTGATCCATCTAACTGGCATATGACCAAAATATGGTTTGCTTTTAAGCAGAGATTTACAAATCAGCCACATGAGGTCCTGGATGCCTTCTCAAAATGCTGTTGTTATGCGTTAGCATCATCCATGTTTGATTTGCCATAGCCTTTTTCTTTACTGAAAGAACTGGCTCTTCAGTTGCTTAAATTTAGACTTTCTGAGAAGCATGCATTGCAATAATTTCCTTTAATTCTCCTCTAATTATTGCTGGGGTAATTTTTGTCAGTATTTTGGCATTTTGCTAATTTAGACCTTGTCATTGAGGATTTATGTTTTCATTTCTGCATAGCAAATGTATATATGCATGGCTGATGAGGGATTTTTGGTCTATGTTTGCCTTTTGGTTTTTTATGTGATCTCTGAAGTAATTTTTATTTTCTGAAATGAAGTCTCAAACCCACACCTAGAGAAAATAATTTTTTGAATATTAATCACATTTTTGGGTGCTATCAGTGGCCTACTTGGCTGCGTAGCTGTCCCTTGGCTTGGAGCTTTGTAATTTTGTTTCAGTTTAACTTGCTTTTTGTCTTCCACTTGAAATGGGAGCTGAATAATTCAAAACAAAGCTGATTCTTTTATTCTGAGCCTGTTAATTCTTTTAATTCTGAGCCTTATCCTGTTTATTGGCAATTTAATGGGTCAATTTACAAAGCTGGGCAATTTAGATACGGGATTCAGCTATAGTTGGTAACTGTGGAGAATTAATATTACAAGAATTTATCTCATATCATGTAAGATAATTAAAGGATAATTTAACCCAGAACAGAGGTGAAACCCATTTATTTTAATGGTATGCTCTTGCTTTTGGACATTTGTCAAATGTTTCTACAGAAGAATTAGTCTGTTCTGAATCTCAGTATAAGGAAAGACTTGAACTCATTTCCTTAACTGCCTTCTGTAGATTTTAACAGTGGCATGTTTTTCTTCCTTTTAATTGTTCCGTGTCATAGACATGAGCACTGCTGCTCCCTTGGGTGGAGGGAAGGATGAGGAGTTGGAGAAGAAGGACGAGATGGATGATGACACAATGTTTACCACCTTGGGTGAAGAGGACAAGTCCAAGCCTTCTGTAGCACCTCGCTGGGCCACTCGAGTGTTTGCAGCAGACTGTCTGTGCCGAGTTATCATGCTGTGTGAGAATGCCAACAAGGCACACTTCGACCTGGCACTGGCTCGTTCAGCCAGACTTAAAAACCCAAAAAGTAATTGCGTGCTTTGGTTTTGTTCTTAATTTTTTATTTTCGTTTTGGCACCTCTTTGCAGCTTAAGATTACACAACCGAGAAAAAAAATAATAAGCACTTATTCTTTCATTCCAATGGTCAACACCAAAGGAAATGCCCAGCAATAATCAATAAAACTGTGTCTTTATAACCACTGTAGTTACAGTACCATGAGCGCAAAGAATAAAGTTTTCTGGAACATACCAGTTCTGAAAGACTGGTCTGCTTAGGGGGAAAAAGCCTTAGAGATGCAAGGGTTTTCTCAATTCTGAAACAGAAGCAATAAACTTCTAGCTAATGACAGCAATTAATTAAACTTGAGACTATTTTAGCATCTCCAATATGAAAAGATGCTAGAAAAGAAAAAAAGAAGGGATCAAGCTAGGTAATTATTGCTATGGCATTGGTTGCAGAGAGAGGGGGATGTGGGAGGGAGTTATAAAAAGTCATGGACTTTATAAGGTTTGTTCTTTTGGTATCCATGAGAGTGGTAAGTCTTAGTTTTCAAGCTCATGTTCCAAAGGTAGTTTTATGAGTTAGAGGATCAAAATTGAGAGGTCCTAGATGGCATAGTAGTTTCGTGAAGAAATATTTTTTAGATAGTGTGAGGTGTCTGTCCTTGAGTTGTCCATGTTTGTGGCTGTTTGGGTTCACCTGTGTAATGCTCATGAGGACTTTGTGTATGTAGGATGAATATTGTGAGCATCCTAGAATGTGTGACATTAATGGATTTTGGTGTCTGTGTTGTTGAGAGTGTCTGTTGTGATATGGAGAGTTATCAGGTCTTTGCCTGTGTTGCTTTAGTGCAGCCTGGTTCCAGCACTGTGCATTGCTTTTGTGAGAATCTGGGTTTTGACTTGATTTGAGGCCAAGGCCACTGAAGACTAGGAAGGAACAATTTCAGGACAGTTTATTTTGTCATGGCATTGTATTACAAAGAAAATAATGAAATAACTGCTGCTTATAGAGTCCTGCAGAGAATGGCGTATCATAATCTGGAGTATTTTATGTCTGTTTATTTAAAGTGAACTTTGATATGTTTGGTATCATTGTAAAAAGGAAAACTCAGCAAAATTCTGTCCCCCCAAATGCAGCTTCTAAAATATTCAAATTTTACTATTGTCTGAAAAAGTAAGTGCAGACTTTATCACTGTAGTTTCAAAGTGATTTTCAGTCTTTCTTTACTGATATGCCTCTGAAGTTTCAGCCACAAAAACATTTTCCTTTTTTACCTTGAGACTTGGAAATAGCTTAGGCAATTTGTGGGTTTCATTAGTCACAGTGGATGTTGTTAAATAATTTATTTTCATGTTAGTTGTACAACATGTGGTAATTTCAAAATGGGAGTAAGAAAAGAAATAAAATGAATACCTAGAGAAGAATAATCCTTTCAGAAATGTTACCGAGCTATGTATTTTTCTTCTGTGCATGCGTACAGCCTTAGATGTGGTTTTGGGAAGGAGAACCAGAGGCATACTCAGATTTAGGTGTTGACATCAGCAGGGGTCACTGTAAGCATAGGACTTGAGCAGGAGCAGGAATTGCCTTGAAGAATTTCTGTATGTTTGGGGGATCATTCAAATTAGCTTTACTAAATGTTTTAATATATTCTAAGCTACTTAGCCACATTTACATACTTCATTCTACATAATTTCTGCTCAGTTTTTCCTATATCTTAGGAATAAAAGTCATAGAATCACTTTGGGGGGGAGGGGAAGTGGAAAACAAGAAAGAAAACTAGGTTGCATTCTTTCCTGCTTCTTCCATGCATTAAATGTGGACCTTTGAAAACAAATAGGTAAAATTCATATGTGTCAATGAGCAAAATGTTGCAAGTATTCATCACGTTAGCTATCTTTTAAGTTACTAAATAGTTCTTTCTGTTTTGTTCTAAGATGACTTCTTAGTACTCCATCTCTCTGACCTTATCCGAATGGCATTCATGGCTGCCACGGACCACAGCAACCAGCTACGGATGGCGGGGCTTCAAGCTCTTGAGGACATTATCAAGAAATTTGCATCCGTTCCCGAGCCAGAGTTTCCAGGCCATGTGATACTGGAGCAGTATCAGGCGAATGTGAGACCTCCTTCATAAGTTCAGGAAATTGTGTATTTATGCCAATATGCCAGTATTAGCTTGAGAACATTTTGTAATTTGGAAAAAGCTGTGAGGAGATTTTTCTGTGTGTGAAAATGTGCTACAGAGACTCACTCATCTCTTCAAATTTAATTTTTGTATCTCATTCTATCTATTGTAATTTAGTAGCTGATAAAATTAAAATTCAGTACTTTGAAAGCCAAATATTTGAAGATATATTTCATTTTGGCAAAAGTGGCTATTAGTTTGTAGAGCTAAGAATTGGAAAATATCGTTCACTCAGTTCTAGATTTAATCTAATAAATCTGTTTTCTTGGGAATTAGTGAATGTACTTCTGTTTAAATGAAAACTACAAAAGTATATCAGTGGGAAGTGAGCAGTTAAAGATTTCTTTGGGGATTCTATTGTGCTTTTTTGTTTCATAGCTTAACTCTTTCACCCCTTTTGTTTTCACTCTGTCGTCAAGATCTTGACAAGATTTTTCTAAAGGCAGCCTTTCATCCTTTTCACTTCCTGCCTTTTTCTTCTTCCTTCTATAGTGCTGTAACCATTGCTTCTTTCTCTTGGACTTGGTTCCGTTTGTTTCAGAAAAATATTGCCATATAGCAACTGCCTAAAAGGCATTTTTTAGTCTGTATTTGTCACTTTGTGGACTTGATGCAAATCCAACATAAACATTTAATTTCACATTGCTGTTCCTTTGGACATCAAATTGTCATTGGCTTAATGATCCTTAACAGAAGTTGCACCTGTAATACTGTAGTGATTAAAAGGATAATCATTAGCAGAGGGAAGATAATACCACATATTTCACAAAGGTAGTTGAGACTTAAAAAGGCAATGGGGCAAGCAGGAAAAAAGATAGTTTAAGACTTTGTTGTTGTTGTTTAAAGACTGCTATTGCAAATGTTTGCTAGACAGCAAGGATAATTTTGGGATGTAACTACAATGCCAAATTCGGCAATCTTGTCTTGCTTTTTCTGTACTTGTCCTTGAGCCTTAAACAAGGTGAGATAAACAACACTGTGTCCCTATTATTGTAGTTGGATTTTTAACTTTTCTTCTTATCAACAGGTTGGGGCTGCTCTGAGGCCAGCTTTTTCCCAAGATACACCATCCGATATAACTGCAAAGGCCTGTCAGGTACAGTGGAAAACGTTCACGTACTATAAGCAAAATTAATTTTCCTTCTCTTTGGAAGAAGGATGCAAAAGAGAAGTAGCATCAAATGGCTGGAAGATGTTGTAAACTTAAGCTGTGATGTTTTTGCAACATCTTTTGAGTTTCCTAGTAATATATTTTGTTCCTCAGATGTGCAGAAGTCCTTTTAGGGAGCTACATCAAAAAATGTATCTGGAACTAACTATGTCTTCATATCAATCGTGGAAGAAAAAAAAGAAAAAAAAGAAAAAAAAACTTTTGCTTAATAAGACCAGTAGAAGTTTATTTATTATCTTTCAGTCTGATCAAATATGATGTAATGGAGCCTTATAAATTGATTTGTGATGTGAGGGATTTTAAAGGTACACTATTGTTGATTGCTGCCCAATATATTCTTCACAGAGAATGCAGTGACTCATTACCTGAATGATTTGACCAGACACTTGGGAACAGAATAAAAAAATCATTATAACTTATTTATGAAGGATTGAAACATTTTTAAAATGTTTTCCATGTCTTTGAAGTTCCCTTGTAATATGCATTGCAAATATAGCTTTTATAACCACTCACCTGAGCAATTCTGTTGTCATGGGTAGGGAGAAAAAAAAAAAAAGGAAAACCTGATTTATTTGTCTTAAGCGGGAAGACGGTGCCTGAGTTTTCCTGGTGGTTGTTTTGGGTTTGGTTTTCTTGCTAATTTAATTTTCTTTTCATTTATAAGATTGTTGGGTTGTTGTAAGGTTGTTGCTAGTTTAGAATGATTCTAAACTTTGTTGTCTAGGTATGTAGCGCTTGGATAGGAAGTGGGGTTGTAAGTGACCTGAATGATCTTCGCCGAGTTCACAACCTTCTTGTCTCTTCCCTGGATAAAGTTCAAGCGGGAAAGGGATCTTCTAGCCAGCTTTACCGAGAGAGCGCGACTACTATGGAAAAACTCGCTGTTCTCAAAGCGTGGGCTGAGGTAAACCATGACCATTAAATCTGTCAAAGTTTGGAAACATTTTACAGTGTAATAGCAGCCTCACACCTCAAACTGCTTGTACATACCTTCCTCCTAACCTCTTGCAGTTCTAGTCCTGGGATATTGAAACTCAGTATCTTTCTCTGCCATTCTGTTGAGCCATATTTACATTGAGGTTTGATTGTTCTTTGTTTTGCTGCACTTTTTCTGTGTAACAATATGCACTCATGCCCTATCAGATTTTGAGCTTACTGCTTTTCATCTTACTGCTCTTAAACTTGAAAAAAAACCCCACAAACAAGAAAAAAAAAACCCTAAAAATCAAACAACCTTAAAATATATTCTGGGAAAATATTGCAGTTAGTTAACTAGTTAACCAACTAGTTAGTTAACACAGTCAAGTGTTTATAATTGACACATTTTTAGGAAGAAAATGTGTGGCCAGACTGTTTTAGGAAAAGTCCCATTTATGAACCTAAGCATTATATATATACTGGTAGAAATAAAAGAAAGGATTTAAATAAAATGGAGTTGTATTGCAAATCTCTTTTATCCAGTCATTTTCTGGTGAATTTTATCTGTGTAGAATCTGTTACATTCACATGGGAAATGCTGCTGCTTTCCTTTCTTTGTAGAATCTCACAGCACATACTTTGACATGTTTTACCTCTAGGTGTATGTCGTTGCCATGAAAATTAAGAAAGACGCAGAAACCAAACCAAAGCGTGTTTCAAAGAGCACAGAGGAAGATGAGGATGATTTTGGTACCATGGATGAGTTGCCACCAGACAGTTTGATAACGCTTGTACAACCTGAACTGCCGGCACTGAGCCGTCTCTGGTTGGCTGCACTGAAAGATTACGCTCTTTTAACTTTACCAGCTGAATTTGCTACCCAGCTTCCACCAGATGGTATGCACTGAAATTTCTTGTTGTGTTCTGCAAAACAGAAAGAAAACTGTGGCTGGACATTCAGAATTATTCTATGAATTATTTGGTATGCATGTTTTTTATGTAAGTGATAAATTTCTGCCTGAGAATGTAATAACAATATTTTCTAACTTTGAATATTTTTTCCTTCAATTTGCAATGAGTATACTCTTTATTCAAATCATTGAGATCATTAAAATGATGCCTTTGTGGAATTAGGAGTACTTCTTCACCTCTAATACTTTGGTATCAAATGCAAAAAGATCTTGGTTGTATGAAAAACATAGCTCCTGAGATTAGAGCAGACACTGTTTTACAGTATTATACTGAATTAAGAGTGAATTCTCTATATGAAAAATGCTGCAAGACCTGATGACTGTGCCTGCCTTTCGTGCTCTGTGCTTACTGCTTTATTGAGGCCAGTGCACTTTCTCATGAGAGGTACTATTATTGCTACTACACAAGGAGAACTGGAATGTACTGCCACTAACAAATATTACACCTGATTATGTTTGTGATCAAGCACACCCAGAATAAATATACTAATAAATTCAGAGTGCATGCTTTTTCATCTGTTACTTGCAGAGAATTTTAGAATTTGCCTTTGCTTTGTTAATTTAACAGGAGGAGCATTTTACACTCCAGAAACAATAGACACAGCTAGACTGCATTACCGAAACTCCTGGGCTCCCATACTACATGCAGTGGCACTTTGGCTAAACAGTACAGGATTTAACGTGTCAGAGTCAACAGAAGAGACTGCTGCAGCAATGCCCAGTTCTCAGAAACGTGCTACATCCATTATGCTAAACCAGACACCTGGAACTCCACCTACCACTAAATCTTTGCCAGAGATAAACAAAGATCGAATGCACTTAATTTTGGGTAAGAGTTACAACTTTAGAATTCAGTAGCAGCATGTTATGGTATGAAACACTATGAAAATGAGAAAAGATACTTTGCTTGAAATCTGTGAAGTTTAAAATTCATTACATGTCTGGACAGTAAAGTTTTGAAAATCTCTCTCATCCTCCCTCTTATCTCTCTGCCTTCTGTGTTCTTTGTAGCTTTGACAGAGTAGTTGTCAGTGTGACTGTTATGATTTATGTAATTGAATAAAATGAATAGGAACTGTTCAACACTGTAGTATAATGCAGATGATACAAAATGTTATGCTTCAAAGATGCAAAAGCTGTGAGGTTAATTAAAATACACACCCCTATAAAACACTGCTTAGTAGAGACTGATATTTGGCAAGTCACATGGAGCAGCTTTTGCATCAGTTTTTCATCTGTGAGTAGCATTCACTGTTTGTTGTTGCCTAACAGCTTTAAGAGGTGGATGTAATCTCTTATTCTGAGGAATGCCAGAAGTTTGCTGAGATATAGACATTTAAATCCGGAATTAAGTGCCATATGTAGAAGATGAATATTGCGTGATTTTTGGAGCTTAACTTCATTTCGTTTGTCTTTACATTTAAAGGAGTTCAAGAAAATGAAACTCAATTTACAACTGAAGGATTCATATGTCTGACTTACAGATCTTTAGAGTATGGATTTCTGTTCAGTAATTTTAAATTGCTTGTTGTCACTGTGTATTATTTATCCTGCCAAATTTTGGGGAAGACATGATGCAGAAGAGGAAGCAAATACAATTCTTCTGCATAGTATCTCTTTTAATTGAAAGGAAGAAGAATTGAGAAAAACAGCTGTCTTTCTAAAGTTTTTAAGAACCTGCTATAGTTATAAAAAATTTTAAAAGAAAACTTGATTTTATGATGATATGAACATCCTTTTTAACTATTGCTCCTTTCAGGTGTTAGTATACAGTTTCTGTGCTCCCCAAGACCTGAAGAGCCCATAGAGCATGTTACATCTTGCTTACAAGCACTACATACTTTATTGGATTCCCCTTGTGCCAGGATCCATATCGCAGAAGATCAGGTAATGTATAAGCATGTTGTAACAATCAACTTTTTCCAGGTCTTGGTCTTTCATCTATGGTGATTATAAGAGCTGTAATTATTTTTTGTCTGAGAAAAGTATTTGTTCATCATAAGCAAGTGACATAACAATTAGGAATTGTTTAGTCCTAATTAATGTTTTTCTGTGTATTTTGTTTCACTGAAGCTCCTTGGTGTTGAACTCTTGAGTGTGCTTCACCGACTCCTGCTGACCTGGGATCCTCCTTCAGTCCAGCTACTGGTTACAGGAGTTGTCCAGCAGATAGTAAGAGCAGCTCAAGATTATTTGCAGGAAAAAAGGAACACGCTAAGTAAGATTCTGTAAACATGGCTTGCTTTGCAGAGTAAATAAGCAACAGGTTTTCATTGGGAAAGGAACTCAGTTGCATTAGAGTATGGTTACACTGAGGAAGAAAATGCTGTGTATTTTATAGATAATTTTGATTGTGTTCATAATTACCTGCTGACTTCTTAACTCTTGTAAGCTGTTTTTTTTCTTCCTCTGATCATTCTCATTTCACGTCATGATTTTCATTCATTTTTCCGGAGTAAGAGTGGTGCAAGTTATACCCAGCATACCCCTTATTAATACCTTGCTCAGTTTCCTTAATGTTTCTCTACTGACTGCCTCCTTAGCACTTCATTTACCTTTTTTCTGAAATTTAATGATTTAGCCACCAGTACAGCATATTGTGATGTGTCTCTGGCACAACTGACATCCATGAGGTGAGTGAACTGCTCCTGAAACCAGTATGGAAAGTTGCCTGCCCAGGACATCTTGCCAGGAAGTGGAGCAGACTTGCACCTGGGTTCTTACTTCACTTATTCAGGGCACTCAGGGTGTGTCAGCTACCAGGATCTCTGGGAACAGGGTGTGCAACAGGAGCAAGGCAGTTGGCATGGAAAGGCATGCTCATGCTGCCCAAAAGTGCTGCTCAAGACTGTACAGGACTGCTGGAGTCAGCATAATGGTGGCAGTGACATACAACAGTCTGCTGACTGAGGGACAATCACCTCTGCTACATCAGAGGTCTAATGACCAGATTTGAATTCAGGTGAAAATGCTGATGTGCCTGTGCTCCAGAGGCGTGTCTGTGCAGCCACAGCTGGAAGTGACATTGGTCTCACCTGTGAGACATGAGGGAAATGCTTGTGATGGTGAGCAGATGAGATGCTGTGACTAACTTTGAGTAAGACATGAGGTGGGGTTTGAGTGGACTTGCCAGTAAGCCTGCTGTGCTTGTTGAAAGGTTTTTGAGTAAATTTCTTTTGAAACCACTTCTTAGTACATCAGGTAGAAGAATGTGATTTGAAATAGCACAGACTTACTGAGGGCAATTAATGCCTCATCACCCTCTGTGATGAAATAACTGGCTTTGAAGGTGGAGTGGTGAATATTATTTACTTAGACTTCTGCAAGGCTTTTGACCCAATACTCTACAATATCATTGTCAAGTTGGAGTGATGTGGACTGAAAAGTAGGAGAATAATTTGTTGGACTGCTGTGCTTGAATGGAGTTCAGTGATTCAAGTCTGACTGGAAGCTGGTTGCAACTGGTATTCGTTAGAGATCAGTATTGGGCCTGCTACTGTTAAGCATATAGGACAGATAGGAGAGAATGTACCCTCAGCAAATTTGTGGATGATACCAAACTGGGCAGGTTTGCAGGAGGGTGGTTCTGCCTTTAAGGGGAATTTTGAACTGCAGGTCTGAGAACCTGCTGAAGTTCAGCAAAGACAAATGCAAAATCCTGCATTTGGGATGGAATGTGCATTGGTATAGGCTGGTGGGCTGACAGATTGGATAGCAGATTTGCAAGATGAGGAGTTGTGTGTGTAAATCTCTGGTGTAAAACCTATGCAGTGCTGACGACTCTGTTATTGGGCTGTGTTAGAAAAGCATGACCAGTGGATTAAGGATACGGTTATGAAGATGCATCTGGAGCAGTGTCTAGTTTTCTTTGCCCTTCCTCTTCATTCTGAATAAGACAGATGTTGACAAACATGAAGGAAGTTCAATGGAAGTCCACTAAGCTGCTTAGGGAGGTGAAGTGTGTGACCCGTGAGAAGAGGCTGAGAGAGTTGGACTTACTTAGTCTGCAGAAGAGAGAGTTAATATGGGATAGAATAACAATCTGCCTTCTTAGAGGGGATTTAAAGACAAGGCCAGTCCAGAGTCTTCTGAAAGGCATGTGGTGGAAGGACAAGAGACAATGGACACAAAGTACAGCAGTGGAAATCCAGATGGGATACAAGGAAAAAATTAGTCACTGTGGGAGCGATGAAGCAGAAGAGTAGATGCCCAGGGATGTGGTATCTCTATGCTTGGAGATATTCAGAACTTGACCAGCAGTCTGAAAGCTACTTTCTGAGGTACTTTTAGTGACCTCTTCCTATTAAGAGAGAGTCTTCCTGTTTAATCATCCCTTTGCCATTTCTTTAAAAATCTCATATTAGATATACTGTTTCCATCTTTGCTAGGTAAATTAGTTTCCAAGAGGCAACCTGGGAAATAGTTCATTGATACCTGCTTAAGTTGGGTAGGTCTGCCAGATTTTCTTTTACCTGAAAGAAGTGAAGTAAACCCCAGAGTATTCTCTTATTAAAGAAAATTACTATCATAATCTGGCACAATGTACTGTTGATTAAAAAAAACCCCAACTGATAGCTTTTGCCCGTTTTCCATGTAAAAACAGGGAGAAAATTTTGCTGGAACTTGAGGAACCAGCACAACTGAAAATGCAGGCTCTGTTCCTTCATATGAATTAATGGAATTGTTTACTGTCAGCCCAGTAAGCTGCTTTTTTTCAGATTGATGAATGTGATAACAGTAGCAATCATTTAAATTCATAGGAGCTCTGTAGGGGTAGTTCAGGCCAGCTTTGGCTTACTGAATCTCTGTTGCTGTTTAATGGGAGAAGGAAAGACTGCAGCTGGCCAAGCTGCCATCAAAAGAGAGACTTTTTGAACTGAATACACTCAGATCATGAACTTAGACATAGAATCCTACAGTGCTTTTCTGTTCTCTTATTTCGTAATCAATTTGGGCTAGAATAAGATTTGGTCAGGGTGGAACATTTAATTAATAGCTATTAAATTAAAAAAAATTGTCCTGGCTGTTTATTTGTCATTGGTTGCTGTTAATTTTATGATCATTTTTAAGAGAAGCAAGATAATTAGCTGTAGTTTTATTTTGTGCAAGACTACATTTGTTTTCTAGTTCCAGAATAATTTTTATTAAGTATTGTTGCAATCACAGTACTTCTAAGGCATTTTAAACCTCTTTAAGTCATTCTAACAAACATTTAGTCTGACATGAGCCATGTTTGTCCTATCTTACTGTAAAGCAACTTTTTCTTCTTGATTTTTAACTTCTTTGTGAAGAGTGTGTCATGTAATCTTTGGAATGGCATCTTAACTGTCTCCTCAGACGTTTCTTTCCTTTTTCAGATGAAGATGATAATGAGGAGAAAGAAAATCCTCTTGCTTTAGGAGAGGGAGGTGAGAGCGGTGGTCTTGTGCCTGGAAAATCTTTAGTCTTTGCAGCCATGGAATTGCTCATGTTCATCCTAGTAAGACACATGCCCCATCTGAGTTCAAAAGTGTCAGATTCTCCAAGTCACATTGCTGCCAAATCCCACCTCTCTGAGGAAAGTGCTCGTCTTGTGGCTGCCACGGTTAATATTCTGTCTGACCTGCCTTCCCTGTGTTCTCCAGCAGGTAAGGTATAGTAACAGAATGTAAAAACAAGCTGTAAATATATTGCTATAAATGCTTTAAGGGCCATCTATTAGTAATATTTAGGTAATTAACTAAATAAAAATTCAGGTTTTTACAGTGAACAGCATAAAGAAAATCTGATTTTAAGTTTGCATGTGTGCTGCAGATTTGCTGAGGAAATTAGCTCTGTACCAGTCTGATTTCATTGTTGGTTTTTTCCCATTTTTTCATGCTTTTGAAACCTTTTGGGCAATTTTTAATCATATTGTTAAAGAACACAGACATTTTGGAGATAATTAAATTCCTGAAAAGTTCATGAAAAGCAGCAGCTGTATGAAAAGACAATCCTACTGAGGGAAAAACAGCACAATTCATCTGTGGTACAGTTGGGTTTGTAGCCGTTGGCTGTCAGTCATTCCCAGTGTGATTATAAACTAAATGGAGCTTTCTTCTGCCCAGGAAGACTGTCACAAAGGATGTGTGTAAGCTGGGATAATTGCATTGAGTGAAGTTCATGGGTAAAGGACACAATTACATGGGAAGCTGTGCTCTTTGACTTTTGCTTTTTGGAGAGCAAATTGCTTGACTGTTGTCTCAAGAATCTTTGGGAAGTTTCACCCAGCCATATAGATAAGACATTTTAAAGTTAGTCCCTTAATGAGATGCACTGCAAATAACATATCTGGACGAAGTTATGTTCAAAAGACAGTGTGGCCTGTCTTCAAACAGAAATTTGTGAATTTGTGTCTTGCACTTTTTTAAGGAACAACAGATTTTGAATTGTAGTCATGCCCTGCTNAAAAACAGTAACACAGTATTACATCTGTGTTGTCTGGAGTGAGGGTGTTACTCCCAGTATTTGGCAAGTGGCCATTGCAAGTAGCTCAGAAACTACTGTTAGTTTAAAGAGCAGCCCCTTCCTGTCATAATTGTTCTACTTCATGTATTTATCCTCACAGCATTCCCAGAAGCAGGAAAAATGGCAGGACTTGTGTTTCCACAGATGTGGGAAAATGAAGCATAGAAGAGATATGGAAAGAGGCTTGACTGTCTGAAATGATCTGTAGATTGATTTTGCATGCCTAAACCCAACAGCACTCTTCTTTCAGTCCTCTAGGGGCTTAAAGTCTGCATGTGTTATTGAAACTCCTACAGCCTTTGTCCTTGATTTGAGACACCCAAACAGCTTCCTGACTTTGCTTCTGGTAAGGTGGGGCACACCACCTTACTTGGAAAGTGCAGTAAATCAGTTTGCGTACTTGTTTCCATACCTGTTATTTTTGCTGTTTAAAAGACCCTAGTGATATGTAGATCCTTTTTTAAGGTACTTAGCAATCTGGATGACATACTGTGTATTACCTGCCATGTAGGACAAAGCTTTAATAGCTAAATCATCATTCCTGAACTGACAGCAGCATTTCAATTGTTGGCTTGTATGACTTGTGTTATGATACACTTCAGCAGCACTGATGAATGAATCTGGTGATAAAATGTTGAAGGACACATATCACTTGTTACCTGAATTGCAGTTTATCTCATCTCCTTTGTCTCCAACCATATGTATCCATATTGGGAAAGAAAAAGAGGTTATCTACCACACTTTAAAAATTCTATTTTATCTTTTTTTTTTCTTTATTTTAGGGTGTATGACAGTCTTACCCACTATCCTATTTCTGATAACAAGGGTATTGAAAGAAACAGCAGTAAAGTCAGCAGATAATCAGGTCCCACCTCCAGTCACTGCAGCTCTTCAAGGGATAAAAACTATTGTTACTCTTCCAACAGTCAAGACTGATGAAACTCAGAAACAATGGACAGGTCTTATCCGCAGCACTCTGGCGTCTATCTTGGAAGACTCTCAGCCTGGTAAGTGGTTTCCATGCAGGAGTTAAAATTCAAGAAAAATGGATTTTCTGTAATGAAAATGCAAATATGGTATCTGCCTATAACTTAATGTAAGACCTGAATGAGCAAAACTCCTCAGTTGCTTAACAGATTTTATTGAAGAAAAGCACAACATTGGCTTTAACAAAGTAGTTACATATCAGGAGTTGGCCACCTCAGATTTGTCCTTGTTTGGTCTGTTTTCTTTAACAGTGTTGATCATAACCTCCAGTTAGAAGTTTTCCCTTTTGCAATGCATCTGGCATCAGCCTCTCAGGTTTTATGCTGGCACAAGTCATTTAGTCTTAATGACAGTCAGTGTTAAAGTGAATGAGACAGCCACAGATAATTGTGGAAAGGTTCATACTGGAGTAGGATACTCACAACACTGTTAAAAGCTTTCTTTGGTGAGAAAGAAATCCTGGCCAAAAAATCCCGTTACTCACCAGCACAATGGTTACTGTCTCTTCAGAAAACTGCAGACCACCTCTTATGGTTCAAATACATGCTTTGCCTTGCCCTTCAAAAAGTGAAAAAGATGTAGAGTTTTAGCTGCATAGTTAGCAAAAGAGAGACACAAAGATTTGCCATTTGCATAGTGGTAGTCAGCGAGAAAAACATCCCATTACATTGCCAAGGAGCCATTTGTAGAGAGTGAAGAGAGGCTTGAATGGAGTTACTCATGTGAGAGATGGGGAATGAGGAGGTAATTGCAAATGATTCTGAAATGTCCAAAGGGGGAGGATCACTAGGTTTGTGTTAACCAAGCCAAACTTCTAATTTGATTTGTCACATCAGCTCTTGTTTTCCAGCCTTTAGTTACTGTAGAGATTTCACAGGCCCTCTTTCCAGAAACATCACTTTTTGCAGGCGTCAGAAATTTTTCTTGGCTCCTTGCAAGAGTGTATGTTTTCCTTTCCAATCTTCTGTGAAGTGTGATAGATCACACACACAAAAATCTAAGCAAGGTCCACTGCATTCAATTTCAAACCTCATCATTCAATACAATTTAAACAATGTAAATTTAACATAATTTAAATAATGTAAGAAAAATTGTCACTTAAAATACTTGGAGTAGTTTTTTGAAGTGAGGTTTCACATAATGGCTAAGCCAGTTGAGTGACTAGCTGACATCTGTAAAGGGCAGTCAGGCTGTTTTTCTTTTTTGCTGACTTTATATATGCTGTTTCTTTATGCCTCTCAGGGGAGAGCAGAACCAGTGTGGCCAACCAGACCAGCAGAACAGTGCTTTTTATATATATTATAATAGTTTATATATACATATTTTTGTTCCTGTTGTGAATTCATGAATGAGATCTGTGAAGACAGAGCTTATGCAAGGAGAAAAAATTGTGACAATGGCAAATACAGGCTGTTTGAAAAGCAGGAAAGGTTAAAATAGGACTGTTCCTGTTGGTGACAGTTGGCTGTCAGATCAACTAGTCTGTTCTGTGAAACCTCGTGTTAAGTAAAAGTTGTTGCCATGCTGGATATCTGTTTCTTACTCTGCTGTATCAGCTGAAGAGAATAATTTTAAAAAGTGAAGTAGACCTTTAATGGAGAAAGCATCTAAAAATGTCTTTTTTCCTCTTGTTTGCACACTGAAAACAAAAAGCATGACTTGGTCCAAGAAAGTGTAGGTGGTGATGTTTTCCTTGATACTTAAGTTTCAGAAAGATTGACTTACTTTATTAAAACAACTGTTAGAATAGAGTTGCTCAGATTTTTGTCAGTCACAGTCAGTAATGATACCGTAATAAGTAAATGCATATGCAGTTGCAAATAATTTCAAATACATATATTTCCTCTTTTTGAGTTTTATCTATGTTCACTGGCTTTTACTAAATAAATGCTAAAGCCTTTTTGGAATAAGCTAACAGCATTTTTGCTTTTGTTTTTCAGAAGCCTCTAAACCTATTCTTGATGAAATAAGCATACTTACAGCTATTGCTCTCTTCCTCTGGTCAGCAAGCACTGAAATAATTGGAGTGCAGTCTTTACAAAATGGATGTATGAACAGATTTAGAAGTGCATTGAATTCTTCTGATCCTTGGGTAAGATCATGTTATAGGAATGTGAATGATATGCAGCCAGCAGAAACTAATTGTGATATATTTAACACATATCCTGAATGTTTTGTGATGCCTTTACTTCAGGGACAGGTACTGCTGTCAAGATAACTAGAATTTTCAACAACGCATTATTGAAACTCATGAGCAAAATAACCCAAACTTAGTGCTTCTAGATAAAGTGTTCATGGCTTTGTGCCAGGTTCTTGACTTCAGCTTTTTAAAAGGCAAAACCAGTCTCTGGTATATGAAGTTTTACCAGATGAAAAGGTTGGTTACCACAGAGGGGTGACATTTTTACATTAGTGTTGATCTTTTATAATACAAATGAAACAATTTTTTCCACAGATAAAATTACAGCCCGCATTTCTGATCAATTTTGTATTTGTTTGTGCAAAACCTGTGCTTATTCTGCGTGTTCATACAAAACTCAGTTTGTGAGCAAAAATATAATTTTGTGGGCACCATCAGAATGTCTACAGATTATGATTCATTTGTTTCATGATTTCACTTCTGCCCTTTGGCTTGCCTTTGTGAAATGCCTTCTGAATTATTTTGTCATTGAAGAGAAAAGTTAAAAAAGTTGTAGACTGACTTGATTCAAGCAGGCTAATGTACTGTAGGGGTAGTTAAGCTTAACTTTTCCAGCCAGGTATGTATCAGTTTGAATGGGTACACAAATCTGCAGGTGGGAGCTAAGGAGAAAAATCGCTGATGATTCCACAAGTAAACACTGCAGGGATTCCTGAGAAGAAAAACATGCAAAAAATGCGGATGTGTTTTAGGGTCACAGTGAGGCATTTAAAATCCTGTTTAGACTGATAATTCTCAATAGCAGGGCAGGTGTTTTCCAGCATGAACATAAAATTCAGTTGATTCTGAAGCCTGACTCTGGATGGAAAGCTACTTAGAATTTTATTGTGTGAATGGAAATGTCAGTTGTATTAAGTGAAACTTTTATGTCGTACTCTCTCTCAGCTCTGTATAAACACATGAACAGTGAGAGAGAAGTACATCATTGCCCACTACCCTGCTGGAAAGCTGCCCGTCAGCTGGAATTTACCACTATTTTTGTAACACACAGAGCAAGTTTGGAGAGCAGCCAGATGGTGTCCACTCTCTTCTCACCAATGTGCAGAGCAAATACTCTGTAATACTTGTGTGTTCATTCTGGCTTTTTAAATGTAAAATATTCCTTGTTGCAGTCAGTAATGAGACACCTGTTTGTAATAAAAGCATGATCGTGATTGTACTAAGTGCATTGAACTGATTAAGGAGAAGACTCTTCCAAAGAAACTACTGGTGCCTTAAAAGAAATACAGGAGTATTTTTAAAACTATTGTCACATGAAAAGGTCAAATATCATGTATAGTAATAACCAGAAGTCTGGTGAGCTCAATTCTCTTTTGTTCCAACAGGATAACTCAGTTGAGAGACCCAAGCGTTTCAACGCTGTTGGGCGAGTTTTACATGAGAGTGTGACTCTTAGGCTTTGAAGAAGCTCTGATTTTACCTTTCCAGAGTTTTTGTAGACTTCCATGAATGCACAACAGTCCAAAGTTTTATATTACACAGATCAAAGGAAAAATGCTTGGATGAAATTCTGCAGATGCAGTCATAAAACCCTTTTGAAATATGGCTGCATTTAAGAAAATACTTTCACTCCTTATTTCAAAGGTCAATCTAATCATCTTTAATAGCTAATAAGGAATGAAGTTTAAAGAAAGACAGAAAAGGAAGAGAATTATTTGTAACAGTATGGAGAGAGAGAGGTAAAATTTGTTGAAAAGGTCAAAGATGATGGTGAGTAAGGCATTAAGGAAAAACGTTTTTCTGTGGAGCTCTGTTACAAAGCATACAAATGATATGAGAAGTGTTATTATTTCAGACCTTGAATATTGAATTGTATAGAAAACCTGCAGCTGAATACTATTGAATTAGCAGTAACACGAGCTGCATAACTCATATTTTCTTACCAGTAGTTTTTATAATCTATGACTTTTATTCAATATTTTTATTTATATATCTATGTTTCCAGTAATCCCTGGATCTCCTCACAGATCATTTTGTTCAGTAGTACATCCTCTAGAACATTTCTGTTCAGCATGTGCTCAGTAACACATCCTGTTTGGACTTGAGTGCAGTTAGAAAACACGTGCAAGGTTTTATCCTCATATTTGTTGTGAGGCTTCACCTTTTCAAAAATTCTGGGTTATTTGTGGGGGATTTTGGAGGACGATCTTTGTATGCCCCAAAAAATGCATTCATAAATTCATCTGAACAAGATCATCAGTGAGTCATTTTCCCAAATCTTGGTTTTAATAATCTCTGCTTTCCACAGAGAGGGAGGAGGATAAAAAATAAAATAGAAGGATGACAAGGAGAGCATTCTGTGATCTGCTCATAGTATGGCTACACATATAGTTCTAGGCTACTACCAGCACAAAATGGAGAATGAGAAGCAAGGATGGAAAGGGCTGACACTTTCGGCTACAGCCTTGGCTTGTATTAGAGCAATAAGATCACTTTGTTCCGAGTCATTTTTATGGGCTGTGTTGCCCTTCTGGAATTGGAATAGCGTATCATGATTTTGAAGATTAAGCTACTATTAGAGCTGGTAGTTCTGAGACCTAAAGATGCAGTTCACTGTGAACTGGTGTGACTGACTTGTGTGACATTAACTATGCCTTTATTTTCTCAGGGTTTATATTGTTACTGCTACTTAGTACCTGCGTGTTCTTTCTAATTGTCCTTTCTTTTATTGAACACTGGGCTAATACAGCTTTATTAGCTGGGCTGTGTTGTTCCTTTCCTCTTACTTGGTATGTTTCCTTCCCATTTAGTAGTCTTTTTTTTTTTTAATTTAATCAGAGATAACAGAGTTTATTAGATTCCCTGAGTTAAAAAATAACTTTGAAGACAATGTCTTTATCTTGATTTGATTAGGTTCAAGCCAAGTGTTACCAGCTTCTGCTTTCTGTGTTCCAACACACCAATCGTGCCCTGTCCACTCCATATATTCATTCATTGGCTCCTATCATGGTTGAGAAGTTGAAAGCTGTGGAAAGGAGCCGCCCAAACAACAATCTGGAGCTTTTAGCAGTCCAGGAAGGAATTAAAGTCCTTGAAACATTGGTTGCCCTTGGTGAGGAGCAGAATAGTAAGTATTTAGGTTTTCTAGAGAAATGAGTAATGCTAAAATAGAATATTAAACATTAGAAATGTTGCAGTTAGGAACTTGATGGCATAGTCAGAAAAGGACTGTGTGTGCAACATGCTTTTGTAATTCCAGTGCTAGAACTTTTGTATACATTAAATTGCATAGCATATACAGCATGATGTGCTATAACCTTTGCATTTCTGGTGATTGCAGGAAAAAAATCTAAACATGAACTACAGTAATGAGTGATATTTTACTCTGTTTGGAAATTTGTATTTCATGCTGTTTCAATTTACTTTTTCTGATTGTTAACTTTAATTGTTTTACTAGACTCTTACCAGATTGCTTCTACCAGCTCAACAAGTTTCAGCTAAAGAGCCCAAGAAATTGAACTATACTGGTCAGAGTATCTTGATTGTAGACAAAGCAAGATTCACTAGATAGAATACATTACTTATAGTTTATATTTGAGTTAGTTATTCTTCAACTGAAACAATGTGCATTCTGAAGACTTACTGTCTTTGACATTTGACTTCAAATGCTGAAAAAGTTCCTTGTACTACTATTGGTTTTGTGTAGGGTTTTTTGAGGGTTTTTTTGGTTGGTTTTTGTGGTTTTTTTTCGCCCAACACACTCCTTATTGGAGTTCCTCTTTTTTGGTAGAATATAAAATTTCTTGAGCCTCATTCTGCTTCTGGTACAGTTGTTTGAAACACAGGTGGAATGAAAATGAGAGAGTAACTGAAACAAATGAAGAAACAAATAATCTGATTTGCTGGCTGGAGACATTCACCCCATGAGTATGAATTAATCAGAACCTATAAGGAAAAATAATTCATACTATGGTAATCTAAAACAATTTAGATAAATGACTTACCATTAATTTTTAAGTTCTTTGAGCTTAAAATGTACAATTGCCAGGTTACACATTTCAAAGGTGTACTTAAATTCTTTATAGGTACAAAAATTTGCCTTGTTGCCTAAGTGTAGCTGCCTTTTTTGTTCTCAAGGTCAACTCTCTTGATCCCTTTGCCGTTTTGGGCTGTGGCCTTACTAGGTCATGCTAGCTGAAGTATAGCTGCCCTGCTAGTTTTTGGATTAGGATCTCCCAGACCAGTACAACATAAATAACAGCAGATAACTGTCCCTGACTTCTTTGTAAACACTTGCATTCTGGTATCAGTTCAGTTATGCTTGCTGGGGAAGTGGATACTCAAATTCAATTGAATAATATTTCTGTCTGCCTGAAAAGTGTTTTGAAATCCTTTAATATGATAGGCACTCTACATCTTAAAATCTTTCATCAATGATCTGCAATCGGATGGTGCAAAAGCATCTCAAAGTAAGCATCAGGATCAACATAACTGTAATGAACAATAATAGAAATCTTAAATCCAGTCCTGGTAAGACAGATTGGAGTGATCAAAGCACAGGAAGTCTGCTACATTTCAGTTGTTTTAATTTGATAATTTTTTGATTACAGTTTCTAATGTCAGTTCTGAAAACAATATTACCCTTCCTTACCTGTGTAGTAACTGATAATTTTTTTTTGTTTCATTCCCTGATATGGTAATTACATTTTTTTTCTTTCATTTTTAGGAGTACAGTTGCTTGCCCTTCTTGTTCCCACTCTGATCTCCTATTTACTGAATGAAAATGCCTTTGCTTCTGCATCTACAGCATCTAAGGATCTTCACGAGTTTGCACTTCAGAATCTAATGCACATTGGTCCACTTTACCCACATGCTTTCAAGACAGTAATGGGAGCCGCTCCTGAATTGAAAACACGTCTAGAAACTGCAGTCCGAGCAAGTCAGGCCAGCAAAGCAAAAGCAGCTGCTAGGCAACCACCACCCACAGTACATTCCACCCCGACAATTAAACTGAAAACTAGCTTTTTTTGAATTACTTTTATTATTTTTGGACCATTAAGTAGTCAGAAGCATTACATTATCCCTGCGTACATGTCTAATTTTGTGTAATTTTTATGTGAAAGGCTGTCTATTGGAGCTTTGTGTAATTACTTGAAATCCATGCATTACAAGGGAAGTGGTGTTACTTGTATTTGTATAGATTTTTAGGAAATTGTGATCATATTTATGAATTTCTGTTATAAATTATCCACCAAAAATTATTCTGTATCTAAATAGTTTTATTTATTTTTAAAAGCTATCTCAAACCCTCCAGTGGTTTTTGAAATCTGGTGATTGTTATCCTGCCATTGTGCCAACACACTAACACAGTGGGGATGGAAAGAAGAGGAAAAACTGTTATGAAGTACTTACCCTGTACCATGGGGAATTTCTAGTGTAGAAGTATGAATTTTTTCCTTTTATTTAAAAAAAAATAATAGGGAAAGGGACTTTGTAGATTGTTTCAGCTTGCATGAAAAAAACCCCAAAACCCCACAACAAAATAATTGAAAATTTTCAGCCTTTCTTAAGGTGAATGATCAAGCATGCTGTCTTAATGAGTTGTCCTTATTTATGTGGTGTATATCTCTTTCAAATCCGTTTCCATGCTTGAAAATGAATAAAGGATGCAAAGAATCTAATCCCCTATCTCTTCGAATATAAATTTTAAAGAATGCACTGGAAACTGAGTTTATAAAGAGAACTGCCTTCTATCTGCATTTTTGTAGGTGTAGATCTTGGCTCTTGTAAGGTGCTCTGTGTTTGCAGTCTTCCTGTTCTGCCAGCAACTGGTTGAATATGTGATGAGTCAGTGCTCTGCCCTTTGTCCAGACTCATAGGTATTTAACCTTCCTGCTAGATTTTAGTTTCTGGATACATCATACCTGTAGTCCTTGATCAAGTTTGCAAGCAGAGGTAGTGGAGGACTTTGCACTGTACTGACTCAGGGGGCAGAACACAAGTGAGAGCCAGGCTCCTCCAGTTTTTATTCCCCTACCAGGCTTTTTTCAAAAGCACGTGCCTCCCCTCACATCTGAGTGAGTCTGATGTGCAGATTTTGAGGCTTAGGGTTCAAGTGCTGTGCTAACCTTGCATGCACAGCCAGGGACTCCCAGTGTCTGTCTGCTGCCAGGCCTCACCTTCCTATTGGCAGAAGTGTGGAACCATGTATTTTCTTGTGTATATAGGACTGACTTACATGGATTTTTTGACACAGCTGTTGAATTTATGGGCTTTTATAGGGATCTTTCTATACATATTGCTTTATAGAGAGAAGTAACATAACCAGAGGTCTCCCCTAGGCCTGCTGAGTTTCAACTCTGATGTTTCTCTGTATACTCTGTAAAAACTGCATATTTCAGATGCTTCAACTTCAAATATAACAAAGGGATAGTAAATAGAATTGAATATGACTAATGTCTGCTTAAAATATTTGTAGATCACTATTTTTGCATAGATACTTCCCTCTAGGCTTTATATTTTCCTCTAAGACCTTATCTAATATCCCTTTGAGTACCTATGCAAAATGGTCAAGACAATGCTCTTTCACCCTATGGTAAGTTGGCTGTGTGCAAAATATTTAACATAAAATCAGAAATGCTTTTATTTCATAGTGAATGTTTTAGTACTAAAGTGAGGACACAGCAAGTGGTGCGTACTCTAATCTCAATTTTTTTTTCATAAAGATGGTAAACAAGTCTTGTTCCATTGTTCTGCAGGAGTAAAGATATGTGCAGAAGTAAAAACAATGTACTGTACATGAGAAGGAAAGTAACTTCACTGATTTTTTCATCTTACTATAGGTAGTGGGAATTAAATTGATTTAAATACATCCCTTTCTAATAAGTCTTCCCAGCATTACAAATCTATTTTGCTTAGAAGAAATTCTGAACCGGTTTAACACTTGAAAGTATTAAGGAAACTCTTCCAGTTCAAAATTCAACACAAACATTTTGCAAGTAAAACAGAAAACAAGTTTATAACCTGTTTTAGATTCCCTCCCCTCCACCAGGTAGTCTAGGAATTAATGACTTCTTGCAAAGATTTTGTCTATAATCGTGTATAGTTTTGTTTACCTTAAGTTTTATCTCAGCACTTTTAAGTTTTGGTTAGACTCTAGTTGACAAGATGTCTGAAAACTCAGAAGGGGGGAGGGAAGTGTAGCAATCAAGCATAACTAAGAAGTCAGTAGAACAATAGAAAAAATTAGCAGAAGAGAAAATGGCACTAGATAGATGTAGAGGGATAGAGAAGGGAGAGGTTTTTCTTTGTATTTTGTGTGGCTGTCTACAACATGCACAACTCTTGTTTGTATACATCCTTCCCCAGTTTAGTTCTCGTTTGCTTCTCTGCTTGCTCCTGATACTAAAGTTATAATCATGTGGTTTTGCACAATATTTTGGCATCCAATTCCATTTGATTAAAAAAACTGAAGTAACTTTAAATGGCCGTAGTGCTTATTGTTGTTTGTCACTGTCCTTTTCATCTTTTTGTCAATAGCCTTTTAAATGTGCTTTTTAATGAAACTGTTTGCTCCTCTTCCCCTTCACATCTTCCATCTCTCTCTCTCTGCTGTTTCCTTCCTTTCTGGGTGAGCCTTGTTCTACACGGGTTCCTAGCCGAGGTCTCCCAGATCACGCTCCCTATCCCGTGTTTTCGCTCCCGTTCCCCGCTGCTCTCCGGATGCTCTGAGCTTCCTTAGTGGTCTTTCCCAGAGAGATCGTCCAGCAGCCACAGCTCAAACTCCGCGGGCAGGGTTACGAGGCAGGCGGCTGCGGTTTCGGAGCAGCCACAAAGAAACAGGAACCGCTGCTCGAGAAGGCAGCGGGGCGCTCCTGGTGCGCCCGGGGCACGGCGAAGGGCGCAAGCGGGGCGCGTCCCCAGCGCCCTCGGGAGCCCCATGGCCCCGCCTCGGTGGCACACAGCATCTTTTACGCGGTGCTGGCCCTCGGCACAGCCCGATGGAGCGGCGCGTTCATCTGCCCTCAGCAAGGCTCTGCTGCTGGGGCGCACTTGGCGTGGAAAGGGAGCCCAGCTTCGTCCCTTGGTCCCACGGGGAGAGGGCAGTGCTGCCGACATCTTCCGCCCTCAATCCCACAGGCTCCTGTTTTCCCTTTCCTCGCGGAACAGGCAGCGTGGCAATTCCTGAAAAATGTTGTGTCGCTCTCCTTCCCAACATTGCAAACGATATTAAAGAAACCTCTGTAGCCTTGGGCAGGGTTTCCAGCTTTTGGCGGTGAGAGGCCGAGCGCTGCTCAGAACAGGGACGAAGCAGAAAAGCCGGAGCTGCAAGGGCAGGGCCCGACGGGAGCATGTGGGACTGCTGCGAGACACCTGCCCTTCCCGTGTTCCTGGGGTGGGCTGCGGGAGAGCCCAAGCCGTTTCAATCCCGCTCGGAGGTGGAGGTGACCATTAACCTGTGCTCCCGCTGCAGGGAGTGCCCCTACCCTGCCCCTCCCGCCAGCGCACCCGCCCAGCCGACCGGACCGCACGTCCCGGCGCTGAAGCTCAGCCGTCCGAACGCCATCCCCGGAATTACGGACGGCGCGGGAAGGGGGCGGCGATCGAGGAAACTTCCCCGCCACCCAGCGGAACTACAATTCCCAGGACGCCGCGCGAGGCGGCGGGGCGAATCGCTCCCCGGCGCTGTCCCCGCCGGGCCACCGTAGCAGCAGGCGGGGGCGGCTGTCAGGCGGTGACGGCGGGCGGGACGCGCCCAGGTTGTTGCTGCTGCTGCCGGGACGCGGCGGGAGCGGCGGCGGCGAGCCAGGCGGACCCGGCCCGGCCATGGATGAGCAAGCGGGGCCCGGCGTCTT
>VXBC01000277.1:688964-729447 GCA_013399945.1 Ploceus nigricollis
CGGGGAGCGGGCCCTGCCCGGCGGCGAGCGGCCCCTGCGTGCTGTGCCGCTCTCGCCTCCTCCCCGGAGTTTTCCGGATGCCCCTCGGGGTCGGTCGCCTCAACTTGTCACCAGTTTCATAAGCCCTGTTAAAATCTGCCCCCGGCGAGCTGCGCGCCCCCGTTGTGCCGCGGCTCCGCCGCTTGTGCCGCGGTTGCCCCCGGCCCTCGGTGCCGCCCCGCCCGCACAGGGGCCAGGCCCGCGGGACCGGCTGGATCCCCTTCGGTACTATGGGACACGTTATGTAGTGTTTTCGTTTGAAAAGCGATGAGGCTGATACGCTCATTAATGCATGAAAGGACTGATAGTGATCTTGTGGTTGAAGAACTTGTGAGCTGCTGGCCTAGAGCCATTGCTGTCAGATACTTCAGTGATGGGCACGTTGCATTAACTCCAATAAGAGTCGATAATGCAACCTTCGTTCCTCTTTGGTGTTGTTTACAAGAAAATCCTTGTGTTAGACCTTAACGCTGGCCATGTTGCTAGCAGCCCACTGTTTGGTTTTCATTTGGCCATGTTTGAGACTGAAAAGTGTCTACGGGTTTCTTTTTTGGGTCTCCTTTGTCTCTTCCTTCCTGTCCATCTCTTCTTTCTATGGCTTTCCTTGAAAGTACAGTCTTTGTCAAGAGAGTCTTGAGTCTGTTTAGTAATGCAGACCACTTCTCTGTTTTTTTGGTTATTGGGTTGGTTTTTCCATCTTTTAAATTTTACTTTCTACAGTAACATCAAACAACCACTCTGAGAAGGGTGGTAGGTGTGACGTTGTTTAATGAGAGTTCCCATGTAGGAGCTTAAAGGAAGTGGTCATGAGAACAAGAGAGTTTTAACTTCCATAATTCAACGAGAAATTGGTTACTAACTGAATCATATTTCTATTCACCACATCCATTAAATACTGTGTAGAAAGTTACTAGCTTAGCTATGTATAACCTCATGTGTTGTATATCCAGTGGAGGCCCATAAATATCTTGACATATATTCATAGCTGATTCAGATATCAAATATTGCTTTGGAGAAAAAAAAAATCTGTTTTGCAGGACCTAGGAAATTTTGCCAGTGTATTAAAAGTAATAACGCTCTGCATATTTATCACATCCTTCGGCAGCATGACATCCCTCCTCCTCCCCCAGGTATCCCTCAAAAGCTTGGTGTTACAGATGAGAGAGGAGGAAGGAAATTGAGTATTTAGACTATTTGCAGAAGTCATGTATTATCAGTGGCAGATAACCCCATCACAAGTTGTTTGCTTGAGTGCCTTTGACTCTTGCCAAAACATCTCAATAAAGTTATAATTAGCTGTGGCTGGCATTGCCATGAGCTGTAACAGCATTTATCTGCTGCAGAGTCATGTTCAGGAAGGTGCAAAATTCTTGGCTATCTCTACAGACATCAGGCGTTAACGTCTGCTGTGACCATTTGCAGATGAATGTTCTTGGATCCATGTGAGAGGTTTGTGGTAGGGGTTCAGCAGCTACAGGGTGGCTTTTAGAAATTGTACACCTGAAGCATGAGAAGCGTTAATTAAAGACCTGGTCTGTGCTCCTTCTGAAGCCTTTTGTTGGCTTGTACATTTGGAAATGTTTAACAGAATAATGGAAATTTGAGGTTGTACGGTTTCTCTCTCCTGAGATAAAGATGTAGTGCTCCTCATTGTACTTTTATCCAATGCAAATTCCAGTGCTAGGTTATCCATTCACTCTTGGGAGGCTGTGGGGCAAAGGACCTATTTAGTATGCCATAATTTTTTCCTGCAATTCATCTAGTTTCTAGGAGGTAACTTCTTTTATCTCTGGTTCCTTACCTGCCATGATATTGAAATACTTGGCATACCTTATGCCACAGTATGCTTGGCTTCTACTCTATAGTTGTTGGTTAGTTCCACTCTACCCTCTCTCCAAAAAACACCTCGTAAGTCAGTCCCATTGTGATTTCCTGACTTCCATTTCTTCCTCTCTGGGATTCTTTTTTTTTTTCTTATCCTTCTGATTAACTGTGTGGAACTAACTGTGATGGTCAGGTAGAATACCTTCCTGTTGTGTTCTGTGGTGCTTGTTCAGGGGACACACACCCAAGCTCATAACATATGTGAGTTAGAAGGCCAGGCAGTTTAATCTGTTCTTAGTTATTGGTCTAGTACTGCCTTTCCAAGGTTTTTCTCCCTATCAGTGCCTGTATTTTGCTTTCCCTGGCGAATACGCATGTTTATTCTGATTTTCTAATTATTTTTCTTGAACCTTTTGAAATTATTGTTGCCTCTATTAAATAATCTTCCTCATTCAAGGCAAGAGAGGACTTCAGTATTTATATCTATGTAAGCATCATTAGTAAGCTGTGTATATCAAATAAGAATGAAAACAGATTAATATGGGGTTCCCCTAGATGCTTATCTGCTGATTACATATTTAACTTTTAATGCTTGCTTTCTGTTTACAGTACTTTTGACATCTGCAGATTGAAAAATTATCCTAAGAATAGACTTTCATGATGCCCTGTGAAGTAATTAACTAGGATGAATACTAACGTTATTAATCCTCATTTAAGTATTCACAAACAGTGCTTTATGGCATTATAATCTATTTTCATATCTTTTCAGAAATTAGTGGTTTTCCTTTTCTTAGGTTCTTCTAGCAGCTGCTTGGGAGAGTTGACAAGACAGGGTTTCCTGTTCTGCAAGTTTTAAACTTCATGTTTTTTTCGTTCTGCATTTTTCTGGACTGACACAGAGACAGTTCAGAGTTGTCATTATATGTTGGACATGCCCATCCAAAAATAGCAGAGGGTTTGATCAAATGCATGTGCAGGGCACTGAAATCCATATCTCTGCTTGAGGCAAGCAGGGGTTGAACTGCCTCCCATATTGGTGTCTTGCCTTAACCATGGGTCTTCTGACTGCTTGGGAGTGACTTTCTCTTTCGGATGTCATTTCCCTTTTAATTAGCCATCTGTCACCCCTGGGGGGAGCAATGGGGACTCTGCCCCGGGGGCTGGGACCCTGCAGAGCCCAGCGNTCTGACAAACATTTTTCTGGCAAAAGTGCAGATTTGCAGATATTGGCATTTCTCCGCATTTCACAAATGGTCTAAATTGCAACAAACTGCTATGCTGTAACTGTGTTTATGAACAACCCCCCATCCTGCTGAAGAATTTTCTAGCTTTTGTCCTAATCACTCCTGAAGTTTTCATTTCCTCTAGCTAGTAACTTGTTTCTTTGGAGTAGTAGACTCCATACGAGTGATGGGACCTGATAGCATTACATGAAAATTATTTTTCCTGGTTAAACTTTCCTTTGAAAAGGATTTGCAAGGAAATTAGGGAGAATGGGTGGATACAATGTGCTTGTGCTTTCTACTGCTTTGTTAAAAATAGTCCTTGTAAGACAGTGCCAAAAGAACAAGAAAACACCACCCAAATGATAGGGAAAGAGATAATGAAATGAGATAAAATGTGGTTAAATGATAGCAAACAGCTGTAATAGAAGGAATGTGATGGAAGAAATAGATAAGCACTTGAGATCGGGTATGGAAGTCAGATTTAGTAATGTTAGCTCTCTGGGGCAGGGGTCACGGATGGGGATCTTGCCCCTTGCTGCTGCTTTTCTGCTGCAAGAGGCAGGCGCTGAAACCAGGCATGCTTCATGGTAAGATTGTGTCCTTGGAGATAGACAAGTTAAAGTAACGAGGAGAAGGGGCAAATCAGACACATGGCTGTGGCTATTTATAGTGTGGTTTAGGACATTTGTTACTTGATTCAGAAATTGTTGATATTTACGGTTTGTTGGCTTTTAGATAACGGTCCTCTTGTTGGATTAAATTTCTAGTTAGAAGTTGTTCTGATAGCTGGATAATCTGAAAACTTCAGATTCAGAGAAAGAGTAATGAACAGCGAGTTGGTGAAATCAGTTATTAAGTTAATGGAAAAGTCCTAAAGATACAGTTTAACCAATAAAATAGGAGATAAATACAATTTGAAGAAGTTTTGTATAAGATTTTCAAGTATGATGATTTAGGTCAAATTTCTGAGATTCTTAGTGAAAGATTAATTTACAGAAGTACTTTAAAAGTCTTCTATGAAATATTTTTTCTCGTAAGGCAGATAGTACAAAAGAACCACCAGTGATTAATGTTACGTACAGCTCCACTGCAGAAAAGCAATAATTTCAACTTTATTGTTTTAGATATATCAGATAAATCAAAAGAAAGGCAGAAGAAAACAAGACATGGTCACAATACTGAGGTGTGTTTATTTGAGAAAAATGATGCTAAATGGGCCTTGGTGACTACCAGGTAGCCTCTCTTTCACAAGGTTTTTTTGCAAACTTTCTATTTGACAGGTTCATGTGAAGCAAACTGTGTTCTCCTCTACTTATATGCATGTTTGCCAGCTATTTCCAATATAATCATTGATATGCTGTCTTGGCTTCTTTTACTTAAGCGAGGAGGACCAGTGAGAGTAAATGTTCAGTGATTTTCAGAAATTCAGAAGTTTGTAGATGTAGAATGTAAGTACAAACTGATGAGTCAATGTTTTTGCAGGTGTGTACCTTGTTTTTATAGTTTGAATTTTTTTTTTTTGCATAATTGATCTGACCATTTCCTAGCATCAGATATTTCAGTTCTTCTCGTATCTGTCAAACCTGTAATTTAGTTTAAGTGTAATGAAAATGTGTTTCTTAAGTAGCCTAAATCCTTTAGGAAAATGGTGCTGTAAATATTGATGTAGTATGAACTGAGAGAGTTTTACAATGTTACATTGTCTCCAAGTGGTCTTTAAACCGTTCAAACTCGTCTCATGGAAAGTTATACTTGAAAAAGAAAAAGGCATTTTTCTGTTTTTCTTGGTTGAGCAAAAATGGAATAGATTACTGTGTTCTAGGTGGAAAACTGGTTTTCAGTGTCAGGTTAGCGTATAGTGAAACATCCTAAGTGCCTTTATTAGTGCACATTTTTAATTAAATTGGTATCTATCTTACTCAAAATAGCCCTTCTTTTTCTTTTGAGAGTCTTGGGTTATGGCAGTTTTATTGCATCAGAGATAAGTAACTTGGCACTGTTTGAACAACAAGTTGCAAATATAACTTAGCCTTTATTGACGTTTCAGTAGACGTCGAAACTTTATTTACTAATTTTAGAATGGTCTGTGTAAAATTCCCCAGGGAAGATCACATGAATTGCCTGAGACTTTTGGTTCATCTTAATTTAATGCTAAAAGAAGTAAGACTGCACAAATGCCAAGCCTTAACTAAAACTGTTATCAGCAAACAGTTTTCTGAGAAAGTATTGGTCAGTAACCTACTCATCTATTTGGCTTAACAAGGCTGGCGAGCCTTGTCAAGTCCTCATTTCTACATTTCTTAGTTAAAAAGTGGCAAAAACTGAAGTAGATGAGGGATCCTTTATGTTTTAGTTTTAAATGCTGAGAAATGCTTGGATACCTGAAAGAGTTCTTTGGAATAATTTCAGAGTGCTCAGAATCCAAGCTTTGCAGACAATAAACTAGAAATAAGTTTCTGTACTCTTTCTGAAATGTGAAAACAAAGATTCATTTTATCTGAGTGACCTGTTCTGTGTGGGCCTGTAGATGAACTCATCCAGATGTTCTTTTCCTATTTGAAAAAAGTTTGCTATATGCTCACTACTGTTGAGTGTTTTTGAAAATAACCCAGTGATAGAGAAGTTAAATTAAGGATTGCAGTGAGGAAAGACTACATTTTTTCTGGTCTTAGCCAGGAATATGTTTCCCTTTAGTGCAGTCACATAGGGCAGGATTGCAAAAGCATCGGAGCAAAAATGGCATGCATGATATTCGTATCCTAGCTTGTAAACAGGAGGTAAGAACAAAATCACTTGTCTTTGTATGTGTTTCACTTGATGCCCAAGTCAGTTCAGAGTGGTCATGCATGCTTGAATACAAGGAGTAGCTGATGTTCGATGTAGGAGTGAGGAACTGGAGTGTGCCAATTGCCTCTGCAAATGCTTGTGTGGTCAAGTCTGGTTCACTCCTCTTTTTGTTACTGAAGCCAAATCTAAAAATCTCCTCCGGATTTTTTCTCCCTTGTCTTCCCATACCCCAAGTGATTCATTCAGCCTGTGAACTCCCATTGTCTGTTTAAATGTGGGCCATGAGTCTGTTTATCAGTCCTGGTGCTGACTGCTGTCGCTGCATTTCTGCCGTTCTTGTACAGCAAGTGGAAAGGAATTTGAGCATTTGCAATTTAGGCTCCAGCTCATAATATGTGATTATTTTGTGACATGCTATTGTAGTGTTGCTTATAGAATTACATCATAGAATTAAAAGCTGCACTCTTTTTGTGCTTATATCAGTGTATGTGGCACATGCTCTTGGGTTGAAAAAGGTTGATGCTCGCCACTTAAGTACGTGTACCACAGAAATGACTGGTGAGAAAATTTTTGCTTATGAAGAATGATTAAATAAGCTGACTATACATTGCTTGGCAACTGTTTTAGTGCTTAAAATTGCTAGAACACTGAAAGGCAGCACTGAAGAGAGGATAAAAGAAAGACTGGCTATCTGAACAGAGATCTATGGAGTAAAACACTTCAAACTGCAGAAAGACAAGTCTTCCTGTTTTTGAGATGCCTAAGTTAAGATGTCAAGGTATTGCCAGGTATAAATTGTGAATAAATTCTGGATCATTTATTAGGAGCTTTTCAGTCTTACTGAATTTGTTTTTCAAACAGTGTTTTCTCCTTGAAAATATTGTTTGAAAAACAGAGACGAAGAACATAAGTAAATGGCATTTTCAGCCATAGTTTTTTTACTGTAAACTAAATCTTTGATTTCTTTTGGATGCTTTTTCTGGGTTTATCTCTGATGCTAGTTTTAGTTCTGGACTCAACAGTCCAACAAAAATAAGGTGACAGTAGTAGATTGTGCTCTGCATTGGTCTCATGAGGAGCTGTTGTCCAGCCAGAGCATGTGAGGGATAAATGGGATGAAGTACCTTCTGTGTGGGGTGAAGTCAAATATGCCTGGGTGCCTGCCAGTCTTTACAGCCTGTGGCCCCACTTCAGTTTTGTTATCTTAAGTGGCTGTAGGAATTACAAAAGCTTCCTAGCCTCTCTTGGCACAAAGTGCTAGTAGGTGTGTGTGAAGTATGTGAAGTATGGTGCCTCTTAAAATTGTTCCCTAGTTGTACTAGACCATTGATATTTCCCTTCCCCTTCCCTCTCTTTTCTTCTCACCCCTGGGGCATGCCTACATTTATTTACAAATATACTTAAATATGTAGTGCTTCAGTGAGCCAGCTATAATCTAAAATACTGAGTACCCTGGCAGCCTGCAGAATCCTTCTGGCAGATCTTGGTAGACCGGTTAGGACAACTGTTCCAGATTGATTCATCTCTATAATGTATTTAGTTATTTTAGCTATTTGCATATTTTTTGCAATACTTTCCCTGCAGTTTCCCCCCCACCCTTTTGTCCTCTTTCTCTCAACCTCTGAAGACCTGGTTGTTGAATTATGGAAGCATTATGTAGAGAATTGTGTGTCTTAGTAGCTCTTTCTCAAATGATGTCTGATGACCTTTAAATGCCCATAAATGTGAAGTGAGATTTACTTTAAAATATTATGATAGCTATTTTAGAGAAGAATAGAAAGACTTTTTATAATTTTTGAGTCTTATGAATTAAAAAAAATAAATTGCCTTTTAACTTGAAATAGCTGTAAAATCAGAAACTGATACAAGTTGATACTAAATGTCCACCAGTTGTTTAGCAGTCATAGTACGCTTATTTTTAAAAATTTCCTGTTAGAGGAGTATTTTTTTATCTCCTGCTCTTAGGTACTGTCAAGGTGTAAGCCTAAAAAGATGTTTAAATATAATATACATTAAACATGCTTGTTGTGGTTGCTGATTTGAGGAATTATAAATTTCAGTGTAAATTTTTAAACATTGGTAAAATCTGGACTTACTAAGATGTGATTTCATTATTTAATTATGTTGTTGTGGCTGCTAAGCCTGTATTAGGAAGTCAACAACATTTAAAGAGTAGTAGTAGGTAGCCCAGTGCTACCTAAAGCATTGTATTACCTTTTTGTCTACTTCACAGTAATGTGACATTAGAGTCCTTTGGGGAATTTTGTAGAACAATAGTGTTGTTGTCTAAGAAAATTTTTTTAATATAAGAATGAATTTTATTTTTAAAACCTCTAGCAGAGAAGTGGAATAGTTAAGGTAGCTACAGTGCTGTAACGTAGACTGGATGTGTATGACACTTCTAGGTTATGTTGCAGTTGGTCATACAAAAAAATTCGGTGAGAGGAAGTGGAAAAAAAAAATTCTGGACTCAACAATTGCAGCTGAATTAGACTGTTCCAGGCATGTCTTTTTCCAGTGTTCTCTGGTTTTGTGACAGCTATTTTTGTTTGGTTTGATTTGGGCTTTTTGTTGGTTTTGTTTTGTTTTCTCCTTCTCTCTTGATTTTAATTTCACAGTTGAATTGGAATCCAGTAACTTGTAGCACTTAGCCTGGAATAAACTCAAGGCAGCTCCTGCCTTGATTCTTGCTGTGGAGCCAGCGGGGCCGGGTGCTTTATGGAGATGATGTGCCCCACCCATAAGGCAAGGAATAATATGAGGTTTTGCGTGATCCCCATAGGCAATTTTGAGGTTTGCAAAGACTGGCTTACAACTTGATGCATTTTAACCTTATTACCTAGAAGGTCAGTTGTTGCAGAACCTGTTGGTTGGGAATATTTGCGAATTCTTGAAATTTTTGGCAAACTTTCCCAGAAGTAGCCAAAACACAAGTGTAGAACAGTGTTGCAGATTACTCAAAGTGGAAAGGAATCTCCTTTGCTCCTCTACTCCTCCAGGTGTAGCTCAGGCTCCTGCTTTGACTTGGGTTAAAGGTGCAGCCATGGGAAGTCACCTGTGGAGTCTCAGTCTATTGGTAAAATTCTGTCATTTATGCCTGAAACATAAGAAAACTGTTGTTGTGCAGTTCAGTTACAATTTTCATCGTGTTTCATCCCAGACCTCTTGCACATTAAATGTTTGCACAGACATTTAGACAGGTGTTGTCTATGTATTTTAATTGGAAATAGTGATCCTACAGTTGCCACTGTATTGTTCTAGAGATTGCAAAAATACTGCTACATGTCATAATTTGTCATTTCAGATATTTAAACTCATTGTACTTGTTTATTCAGTTTACATTTATCTGCAAAGTGTTTGTTTTATGGTATGAACATTTAGGTTCCTTTGCATATTTTCGGTGAATTGCCAAAAGAACGAAATTTTAAAGAATGACATCTGCTTAAGACATATGAACTGTTAGTATATTATTGTTAATACAAAATTTCAGTTATTATTTTAATTCGGTCCTTACTTGCAATATAATCAAACCTGAATATTGTCATTAAGAATTTCTCAAATAACATTTAGGCTTACATGTATAACTGATTTTTGTTGTCTGCTGAGGCTGACGTAATTGTAATTACTCAGCACATGTATAAATGAGGGATAAGGGTTGCTAACATCTTGTGGAAAAGAGAGGGAATATTTCTCTATGTTATAAAAATGACCAAATGTAAGTATTCTCATTTCCAGAGCCAGAATTCTTCAAAAATAGTGAGTATTAGGCATGCTACTCTGAAGAAAAGCATGAACAAACTATGCTAGAAACCATGCAGCCTCCAAGGAGAGAGCAAAATTATTCTCAGTTTCTGGAAGTACCAGTAAAACTTCCTATCTGTAAACTATATATTTATTAACCTTGAAGGATCCTAGCAATAAGCTTATGTAGGGCTGGAGAAATGGCTCTTGGGCTGGGGATTTGTCTGTTGTTGCTGTGTGCATTTTAAGTAAGAAACACAAGTATTTCTTGAAAATCCAGGAAAAAGGAAAGTTCTAAGACATCATTAAGAGCACGGACATATTACTGACAACAAAAGATGTCCACATGAAGGAGGTGTCATATGGTATTTCTTAATCATATCCATTTATGTCTCTCCCTCTTACAAAAGGAAGCTGTTAAAACTACTGAGAAGTTGCATTTTTTAGTTTAGTTTAGGCTGCTACCAGTGGAAGATGACTTTAATCTCAACTGTTAGCACAGTAATGCTGCTTTGACCTTTGTAGTAGAGCAGTGCATGAGCTATGTTGTTTGTCAACCTTCCGGGTAAAAATGCTTCATTCCAGCGTGTTCAGTCAGTTCATTCTTGGCTAGAAATTGCTTGCAGACAGCAGGTCACATAATAGATCACTTCAGCTTCTGTCCTGATTGCATTGGATAATCTTCTTCATCCCAGCCAAATACATATTTGCATCATGATTTCTGTTTTTAAAGGTGCGTTTTGATGTTCTCTCCCTTTTGACGAGAAGAGTGCATGTTTAGTTCTGCTGGGCCTATGTGGAGATAGGGAGTGATAATCTGTGTGTCTCTAGTTACTGCAAACTAAGTTGTATGTGCCTGAGATGCTCCTCTTGGGAGGGATGCTGACCTTGTTGAGTTGAGATGCTTCTCACTCAGTTACATTCCTCAGGGTAGGAAATGCTGACTCTAGCATCAGCATTTCTTTCTCCTGTGCCTTTCTTTAAACCTGGGTGTAAAATTGACATTAGAGTTCAATTGTAGTTGATGCCAGAGTGAGAGATCTTTCTTTTGATTGTTGACTTTTTTTTTTTTTTTTGGAATCCAAATGTATTTCCCCTGTTGAAAGTGAAGAGTGATTTAGTTGGAGAGCAGCCAGTGTTTTTCTCTTGTCATAAACTGGCTGGTCTAGTTGGTGACTGGCAGTTAAGGATCCTTCAGGTGTCTGTCAAGCTATTTATTGGCTGTACTTGAGCAGTGAAATTATGCCAGCTGGTGTGATATTTTAGAGCAGCTGCTATTGCTGGCCACCAACAAATGGGCTTTGGGTGTGAAATTCATCTCGCCTGGTCACCAAAATCCAACTGAGTTAGTTGTGTGCCTTCCCTTTATAGTTGCTGGAGAGAAAATGGCATTTAGAGACTGTTTTTTCTCATCTTGGGGTAAAAATCTACAGTCAGATTCTTTGGAAGCAGCTACCTCCATTAACTAAAATATCTGGGGACTGCTTGCAAGTTTGTGACAGGTGAGGATAGGATATTCCTGCTCATTTTTAATCCCTGACTTTCCTGGGCATTTATTTAAATGAAAGGGTTATAGGTCGTCATACTCAACAGCTGATGATGTGGGCCAGTTGCCATTTATCCTGTCTGTGCTTCTCCAGAGACAGATGAGATGCATGGAGACTTAGCTGTAGAGGTGCAGAAAGCTTCTGATCCTGGAAGTGGCAGGTGAGACTGAGGCATGACGTGATGACTGCCTGTAGGTATTTTTGCCTAAAAGTATATTTATGAGTTGAGCAAGCACAAGAACTTGCCTCTTGATTTGAACATTAGGTAGAAAATCAGGTAGTTCTTCCTTTATGAGTATGAATTAATATCTTGTGTTTGTCATAATTTTCTATTTAAAGGAGATTTTTCACAGGCAACTGAATACTTGTGCTGGAAGTTGATAGAGGTTAGCTGTCTATTTTCTGCTTTACTTTTATTTACTTGTGTACCATTTCTCTCCTTGTCTCCCTCACCAAAATACCTTTCGCTGTTTTCCTTTTTCTTGCTCTCTTAATTACAGTATTTCTGGAGAGCTTTCCTTAGCCTGTTTTAGTAAGTATCATAATTAACACTTAACCCTGTATTACAAACAGGGTTTTATTTTTCTTTTGTTCTTATTTTAGCTGAACATGGTTAACATCAGGTTTTTTTACTAGTGTCACGTATCTATAGAATTATACCCTAATTATACACTACTACAGTTAGTGAGCAGAAACACTTTATCATCTTCTCTTTCTTATTGTTGATAAATACTTTTATCTGCTGAAGGCTTTTTGTATGCTCATTTTATCCATTCCTTATCCTTTATTGAATGTTTATCCAAGAGAGAATACAAACCCTGTCAAACAAACCAAAATTGCTTTATTTCTTATCTTTTTCTTTCCTTTTTTTTTTTTTTTAATCTGTAGTGAGAATGCCGTTTAGAGGGCTTATCTATGCAGTGGTTTTTGTAAGTGTTTAATGTTTACGAAGCATAGTAAGCCAACTCCTTTTGAACTCTACAAATGAATATTAAAATAACTTCGGAAGACACACACACACTTAAGAGCTAAGCTGAATAATTTTGAGCAAGCAGATTCTAAATTGAACACTTCCTTTTGCAGGCCCAGATTGCCTTTCTTCAAGGTGAAAGGAAAGGACAGGAAAATCTGAAGAAGGATCTAGTGCGAAGAATCAAAATGCTGGAATATGCGCTCAAACAGGAAAGGTATGCTGCTTTTGCAATGAGTATGTGATGAAGAAATGCTGAAGACAGAAACTTTATTTTTGCCTTTGTATTTGACAAAACCAAGACATATTTTTTCTGTCTCTCCTCAGTTCTCAGATTGACAGATTTTACTGTACTAAATAAAACCGCTAGTCTAAATGTCTGTATTATGATAAGAACAATAGCTGAAATAGTATGGCTTGAAAAACATGCTAACAAAACCCATAGCTGATCAATAATGAATGCTTTCCTTTGGTAAAATTCCACTGAACTGTATAGATTATACTCCAGAATTACAGTGTATTTTCATTTTGTTCAAAGTAATAGCTTTGTTTATTAATACGTGTCAACTGAAACCTTGACTTCAGTCTAATAATTACTAGTTTTTAATCTTGCTAAGTTTTTAGTCTTTTCAGTATGAGAGATTCTACAAGAATATCTTCTGGAGGTTAATTGTGTGATTGAAAAAATGTGTATGTTTACCAGTTAATATCTATTTCTTTGTTCATGGACATTTTAGTACAAGTCTCCAGTTTACCATTTTATTCTTACGTATACTTTCCTGTAATTCTAACTTTTGAGGCAAGCAAGTTGTTTTTTTATCATGTTTTCAGAAATCTCTCTGTTCAACCAATTTATTTTAGGCCAAGTTTAGTTTAAATTCTTTTAATTAGTGAAATGTCTTTTAAAATTCTTGAATCAAGAGTATATTTATGGTACTGCTGTGAAGAAAGGTATTGCTTATATTATCATTTTCCTATCAGATAATTCCTGCTTTTCTTTAATAAAAGAAGCCTCTGAAATAGTTTGTTTAGTAGAAATAAGATTTAAAATACACACATTGCAAATGAGGAATAGAACATCCCTGGTAGATAATTTTAAAAGGACACCAATAGTTACATTACTGTATTGCATTCAGATTTGCTCATCTTATATGGGCTACCTTAGCACAAGGCATGTCTTCTACCATCCAGTTTGTCTGTTTCTCATAGCAACTGGTTAATCCACTAGCATGGAGATGCAGCAGGGTTCTGGCCAGCAGTAGCCCCAGGGCTCCAGTGTATTTTCTTCTGCTTTGGGGAGTTCTTGGAGGAATCTTTAAGGTAGATACTCTTTTTGCCCAGGTCTTGTTATGGTACTGATGTTGCATCAAAGAGCACAGAAGAACACAAAATGTATGCATAATGGAGTTTGCAGTTTATGGCTGTGGAAAGGCTTACATTTGAAGTATGATTACAAAGCTTAGTGTCATTGGTTCAGCTAAAGATATACTCTTAGTTATATGTATTCTGTGAAGATTTCTTGTGTTTCAAAACTGGTTGAACTATTCCTGATTACGTAAAAGTATCTCTAACAGTTCATGTTTATAACGCACAGAAGTTAGCAATTTAAAATTATCTAACTATGTAAATACATTTTTGTGTACTATCAGAGAAACTTTGTAACATTAAAAAAACAAAAATCAAACTTCCATATGGATGGTGGAAATGTCCCTCAGTTTTATAGTGTAAAATCCACCCTAAATTATGACATTTAAAACTTAATGCAGCAGGCCCTGTCAGGATTAGGAAAAAGCACTTGATGGCGTCTTATTACAGTTTTTACGTCTGTATCTTTTATGCTGCGTGTTTTTCTGCAGTGTGTGGCATTAGCCTCGGTCACTCAGGTCAGTAGGCTACAGTCAGCTGATCTGATCCAGTGTGACAGTTCCAGTATGGGTGTGCAGTGGTTCTGTAAGCAGATGTGATGCTTGTGACTGGTGTGTGTGCTGGAGACAGCTATTTATGAGTTTGTAGTTTTAAACAGCAGTTTTACTTGCTAGTTTCTAAAGACATAGTCTTGTCTTTCTGCTGGAATTATCTCTCAGCAAGTGTTCTTGCTTGATACTTGAAAGAACGGCAGCATACTGAGCTTGGAAGCGCTGCTCTGTTTCCCAGCATTTTCCTAAATCAGCTGTCAGCCTGGTCAGACAGTAGTCAGGATGCTGGCATTTTACATTGGGTTCTTAAAGCTGGAAAATGAGATCCTACAAGATAGGAGGAAGACATTGCTGTCAAGTTTGGGGAAGGTTGGTGTGCTGTGAGGGGGCAGGGAATCATTCCTGTATTCCTTCATTTCTGTTATGGCTGTGTAGCATTTCAAATCTTTTTCAGCTGGATGAAGTAAGTTATGAGTAACAGAACAGAATATGAAATAGTGGACCAGAGTACTCCATGTTCACAATGCCCTCAGGAAACCATGAAAAAGAAATGAGAAACATTTGTTTTCTCAGGTGCATGCTTCTATGAGCTGCTGTTACTTATAGTGGCTGGTCCGCATTTCTCTTATCAACCAAATAGTTTCGAATGTTATTATAAATTAACAACTTCGGGACCACTACTGTTGTTCTCTATTTCATGTCATGTCATTTTAGCATGAGCAAGGTAGAAAATAAGTTTTACTATTGATGGTCAAGTTTTTCTGGCGAATTTAGTTTAATCTTTAATTAAACTAAGACTAAATCTTTAACTAAGACTAAATTTAGTTTAGTCTTTATGTCAGTAATTGTGAGGTTACCTTTTTATTGTGTGTATAGGAAGCCAGGTTATTTCTGCTGAAGAGTGTTAGTAGGTGAAATAGCAAGGAGCTTAGAAGGAGCTAGTGTGTAGTTAAGTGCTAGCATTTTTCAATAGCAGTTTTGATGTAGTTTTGCCAGCATCCAGTAGATTGCAGTGTGAGGCTGTTCAGAGTTGAGGATTACTTTTTATGACTTTATCAATACTTGCTCCACCACCAGTAAATTGCACTGGTGCCTCTGGATTTTCAGGAGCTAGCTGAAACATAGTACTGTTTCTCTCAAGTACATGTCCTATTTCGCCTAGTCTAGCTCACTTCCTGTCTTAACATATTTCAACCAAAGAACTGGACTCCTGAGCTATGTCTCTAGAAAAGTTGATTTAATTTTGTGTTGTTTTCTGCACTGATGTGTCTGATTAGTGTAAGGCTGGCGCCTTCTCCCCTGGGTAGAATATCTTGCCGTGCTGTTCCTGGCAGTCATTCTTGTTTATGTCTCTTGATTTGGCGGCAGCTCCCAGATCTTCTACGGATGTTTTGGCAGACTCCCTCAGCACAGCTGGATCAGATGCTTCAGGTCTGGCGACAGATATTTCCAAGAAACAGTGGCTTTTTTTGACTGGAATCAAATTTGTTTCTGTGTGAAGTATTCAGAAAAGTTTCACTGCACTCAGTCTTAGGAAACGTGGATGAAGGCTTTTAGCATTTTCCTAAGCAATTCTTGTGTGGCAGGCATGTTGAATGATGTTTCCAAGCACTGAATAGAAGACACATAGTTTAATGAAAATACTGCTAATCAAAAGAGGAGAATTGTGTAATGAAGAGCAAAAGCCAGAGCAGTGGTATTATTCATACTTATCTGAGTAAGGGCATCTACCCAGGAACATAGTTTCACAGTGCTAAAATAGCTTTCTTTCAAATAACTGAAAGGCTAGTCTTTAGATAGAAAATACTTTCTATTAAGTTGTATCCTTCGGGTAGTCATTTTCAAGTAATTTTTCTGTCTCTGCATGCTGTTAATAATTCATATGTAATTTTCAGAAATGGAAGGTAAATCATTGAAGTTGAACAAGTTTCAGATAATAAATCTTTCTTTCTTTTTTTCCCCTGCCACCAAACCACTGTCCTTTTTTTTGACCAGATGATACAAAGGTTGAAGAAACTTTCATTTTCTTTATACTTTTTTTACACAAAATATACTTTATCTCTTTCTTGTGCTGGTAGTATCACACTACTGAGGTGTGTGAGCTAGAGTTCAAGGTGAGCTGCAGAAAGCCATTTTAAAGCTGTTAATAACTGGACCATTTGATTTCTGCAAAAGTGAAAAAAATTAAGCATTACAGGTGGGCAGGAGATATTGTCATTGTAAAAACAGATTAAATTAAAATGTCCTAATGGAATAAGTGATATTTTGAATTTGTGTAGAAAAGAATTAAAGGTTATTTTTTGAAAAGTTTCATACCCTTTGATTGCATTATGTGTAACTGAAGAATCAAGACTCCCTTCTAGTCCTGGAGTCTGAGTCATGGTGTCCAGCCCTTTTCTTAGTGCACTTTATAAAAAGATTGTTTATCTTCATACCTGTGACATTTTCAGCTGTATCATAAAAAAGTGTCTAATAATAAATCTCATACTGCCTGAAGAAGTGTAGAAGATATTTCCTAGATGACCTATTAGTGGTCTATATTGATTTTACGGGACTTTTTTGTAATATTTTTTTTAACTTTAGAAGCTGACCACAACTGAAGATGAGTTCAGTGTGTCACATACTCTGGCATGATACTCATGTTTCTGTTTCAAATCTGTGTCCTGCTCAGAGACCTGAATTTATACCAATTGAATTCAGGTTTGATTATAGCATTGGGGTTTTTTGTCATTTTGTGCAATCAGAGCTCTATAACTTTGTTTTTAATTTTTCCAGCAATATTGAAAATAAAGATTACTTTTCAGGGCTTTTCATCTCTTCAGTTGCCTCTTTGTTAGAACATGGTTCTTTTGCCATTTCTGTAGTGCTCCTGGTCTCTGCCTGCAATATACAAAGTTAGGCCCTCTAAAAGATGAAATCTTAGTCCAGCTTGGCCAGTGGTGTGCAAGAACATGTAATCTACATTATCCTCTTGAGGCAAAGAATAACAACAAAAGCTTTAAAACCTGTTGCGTTATGAGGTGAAACCAGTTACAAAATCCTGGTTACTAACAGTTTAAGATGGATTTAGAATGAATAATCTCATTTTGGTGAAATGATTTTATAATGCTTTTGGTGAGTGGGGAAAACCTGAGTAAGAAAAAAGACTATTACTGTTGATTTAAGAGGGAAGTGAATTAAAAAGTGAGCAAAAATGGATTTAAGAGACGGAAATAAATATACTGAGAAGTTTAAAAACCTGCAGTCTGAATCTTTGAAAGATGGATTTTGGAGAACATGAGATCTGAAGAACAGGAAAGGTCCAAAGAATGATCCTTTCAGTGAACCTAGCAAACATTTTACTTAGGCTGGAGATGATTAACAAAACTTGATAAGAAAGTTAGTGAACGCATAGAGCATAGTGGAACTTTGTATAAAACGCATGAACTGAAAGCAAATGTCGACTGCTGCAAAACTAACTTCTCCCTGAATTCTTTGAAGGAATGAAGTAGAAAACAACATATGTCAGTAATCCAGATTAGAGCAGAGTATTAATATTTGTTCACTTCTGTTAAGTCAGATCAAAATAGATTACATATTAAGGTCTCTTGATTTCATGACTGCATAAAAAATGGTACTCTTTAAAGCTGGTGACAGAGTGGAGGATTTCTTAATTCTTGATTAATCATTGCTTTTCATTAGTGGTGGTGGGGGAAAAGTATACATAGCATCAATATTTAACAATAATGAAAGGCAGTTGTTTTACTAGGGTAAGATGTAAGAAATGGATAGTTGGAAAAGGAAAGATAAATATTTTGATTGGGCATTCCGCTTTGGTCTTGTTCTACTCTTGGTTGTTCTTTTCTGTACTGACCAAAATCTTTAACTTCCATCTATTGCTTTTAATACATTTCAAGCACATCATTTCTCCTCTTATTGTTGATTGCTACTCAACTGAGTTAGAGCATAGTACTCTGACTCTTGAGAGTTAGTTCCTTCATCTGTCGATGTTGCTATGCCTAAGAGGCACTTCTTCACTCTTCACTTACCCTTCTGAGTCAGAATTAAATGTTTATTATAATTAAAATGCAGCTGGATTAGTAGGAATCTATTACTATAGAAATTGAAATGTAAGAACTACAAAGCATTCTTCAGCACTATTTTGTTAGAAGTAATGGGCTTTCTTGATGAAATAGGAAAAGGCAAAAGAAAACAGTAATATAATGAAGAAGTTTAAGAAGCAATCTAGAGGTGTAGGTAACTTGAAAACATTTTCTGCAGCTGTTTTTGATATAGTCATGTGATTTTAGTGAAAACTTGTCTCATACAATTACAAAGTGTCAAACCCATTAATTTTTTCAAAAACAAATTTTAAGTGAAAGAGCTCCCTTATGCCTAGTGGAGCTAATGAAACTCCTTTTCATGTTGGTGCATATGACAGGTTTAGGTTTGGGTTTTTTTTTTTTTTTTGTCTTTTTCAGCTTTTTTCTTGCTACTCTACACTTCACTTTGTACATCTGCATTTGAATTGTGTGTACATGAGTGCTGTTTGATTGTCCCGCTATTCCCAGGCTGCACATGCAGCATTTCCTGAGTTCTCAGCCTTTTGTTTAGGGTAGGAACTGGTGTAAGTGCCACTCTTCTACCCAGTTGTGAATGTATAAAACTTGCAATTTTGTACTTCTAAAGTTATGGTGAGTGTCAGAGAAGGAGGGAACAGATTGCAAAACCAGTAAAGATTCACTTTGCCTCATTTTCTTGCTTGCAGTGTTGTAAGACTACGGTAATGAATCTTGAATAACTTAGATGTGCATGTGTAATACTGTACTACTGTGGTGTTATTATGTGTATTTCAAAGTCTGTACATACTGAGTCTTTAGGATGAAGCTTCTCAAAAAGGCATTTCCATTTTTTTGTAGCTACTTTTGTTATTGTATGGCATGCTTTATGAGGCTTATTACATTAGACCTTTTGAAGGCTAAATATTTTTGGAAGAAAGTCTCCATTTTTGCACTTGGTCAAGTGGCAGACCTAGCAGCTTTGAGAGAAAGTGGTGTGGGTGAGCTGTCATTGCTAAATCTCATTTAGAGTAGTTCTGGCTGAGGGCCTGCTGCTGTTGGAGAGCACAGCATTTTGAAGAATAAAACTAAAGTTTGTTTAATGGAGTGACAATATGAGATATGAAGTAGATGGCACTGAACTGACATGGGTAGTAAAAATGTTTCATAAACGTTGTCTAAAAAGGAAAGACTGGGGGGTTGGGAAGGGAAGCAGAAGAGTTGCTTGTGTCCACAGGGAAGGAGCCTTTTCTGTAGCAAGAACATTTTGTAAAATCTGCAGTCAACTGCTCTGTGTGTTTCCTCAGTATTCACTATGCAATTACACGTCACCCTTGGAAAAAAATATTTCAATAAAATTACCTATCTGAAATCATGGTAAAATTCCTTGGTTTGCTTTGTTCCTAGCCTGGGAGAAAGGAGCGGCTTTTCAAGTGAAAACAGGTGACATTTATGTGTTTAGAGATATACTTTAAATGTACTAATAGATTTTTAAAATTTTTTTTGTTTGGTTTCCTTGCAGGGCTAAATACCACAAATTAAAATATGGCACAGAATTGAATCAGGGAGATATGAAGCCTCCAAATTACGATTCTGGTAAGAATTTAATGAGAGTGAGTTTATTACTGGCATAAAAGCTTAACTGTGTTATGTGCAAATGCTGAATTGATAGTATTGATAAAATAAGTCTCTTAATGGAGCAGTAAGAATAGATATAATTATTAAAACCTATATTTTACTCTTGTACAATTAAAATATAGCCTAGTGCTCTAAGAGTCTATTAATAAATCAAGTTAGTTTAGATTTAAAAAAAAATCCAAACCCAAATGAGCAGACTGCTCTTGGAGAAAGTAGTTTTTCTGTCCCTTAGTGATGTGTATGGATATTTTAGAACAGGATGATACTAGATTCACAGCAATAGAATCCTTTTATCTCTGGATAATTCTTCTGAATGAAATACATAGTTCATAATTTTTTGTTCAATTACTTCAGTGGAATTCCAGGAAAAAAAATTAAAATGCATATTAGACATAAGTGAGAGTTTTTGAATGGGAGATTTTTCTGCAGAATTCAAATGTTCATTGGAGATGTATTTAGCTAATTTCAGTTTTTTGCCTTCGTCTCTGGAAAGCTGATTTGTTTTCATCTCCTACTTCACGCAAATAGATTTAAGCACTGAATTGGGGAAATTAAGAATTTAAATTATTTCCTTTTATCCCTCTATCCTCCCTATACTTTCCTCTGGGGAAAAAATATAAAAGAGAGATACAGAGATCTGGCTAATGGTTAAGCCATTGAAAATGTAGGTAATGTTTTTTATGTCTCAGTCTCCTGATGCTTCTACTACAACAAAATTGGAACCACCTATATGTAAAGGCAGAGCATAGAATGTTTGCAAATCTCATCTCTGTCACTTGTTTTGTGGAGGGGATGGTCTGGCTGACTGTCACGGTGATTTCTTACCTCATTGGGTTTAGAAGGTCATTAAAAGACCCCCAAACTAACAAAAAATCCAACCCCGCACCAACTAGCAAAGCTTTACACCAGGCTTTTCTTGTCCAAGTTTTTAATGAGTTTTTTAGAAATGTTATTTCATGCGATTATTAGCATTATTTCCATAACTGAAGAAATATTGAATTTGGTGCTACTAAGTGGAAGACCTCAATCTGTATCTGGACCTTTAGAAAACTTTGTCCTGATCATACCACAACCCTAGACAGCCATGGGGTTTTTTTGTAATTTCTCAGGATGCAGCTACAGCATGTTGCTTCAGTTTCCAGCTGAGGAATGTAGTGCGAGGCTGGGCTTGCCCAGCAGAGGTTTAGACTGTGCATTAATTCTGCAAAGTCAACATTGTGGAAATACTTTAGTTAAAATTCCATTATTCTCATTTATCCCATTGTATTCTATATATAGCTATCAGAAATGTGTATTTTTGTTCTATATCAAATCTGGACGGATGACTTAAAATAGAAACTTTGTTCTAATGCTGTTTTGAAGTTGTCTTTGATAGATACTTAAGTTGTGCGTCCATATGTTCCCCTTGCCCTGTCCCTATTTTTCCTGCCCAGTCATTAAAAAAAGTCAAAACGTTGGTAGTAGTTCTGCCACATGTGTCCTTGTTGTTTTCTTTATGATCTCTTGGTGAGTCTGTAACACAGCTTTGGAAGAAAGATTTCAATCTCCTGGTAAAGGGATACTTTAAAAATATTTATACAATTTATCTATTTATACTATATATACTGTATCTTCTGCTATAATTTCCTCATAATGCAAGTCTCTTCACTCTTATCTGTAAACCACTGCTACTGCTAGCAGTCATCAGTTTTGTGGAGACTAAAAGCACAAGAGAATTCTTGCCTCTGGATATACTTAACAGTGCCTTCAGAAGAACAGGTTTTGCTTTCAGAAGGAATTTTCAGGCAGATTTACCTCAGTCATGTTTTAATAATTATAGACTGAGCTTTGGTAGCTGTGCATTGGATCCAGCTGTGTCCAGTTGTCATTGGAAAATGATTGCGCATTTGATTATTTCCTGTGGTTGCTATTAAATAGATTTGTGAATATGAGATGTCTAAAATTCATATGTCTCTCCTTGCATGTGAATTCTGATTAGTACTTGATAGCTTCTTTGGGTAGGTGGTGGGGCTTTTTTGTGTAGTATTAATTGAGTTGTTTAAAAGTAAGTGACTTCCTGATGAGAATAATAGCTTTCCCATGTCACATATCAAGTTACTCATAGGAGTATACCACAGGTTTTTCTGGTTCTTAAGTCTTGTTTACACAGGAAGTTTGTTCATCCTTTAGTGTTTGGACCACAAGGTTTTAAAGTTTTGTAGAGGCTTCCATAGATGATAAACCAAGATCTTTTATCTTGGGAAGCATATGCATCTCCTTGAGGAGAGGAAAAAACCCACCATCATGTGCTGTGAAGCTATATATGGAATAAACGTGTAGCTGTTGGTTGCCAGCATTCTGATAGCTTTCTTAGGAGAACAGCCACATGATTTTTTTTTTTTTTTTTTTTTGGATAGATTTTCCTAGAATAGTAGCATTTGGTTACAAATTTATGGTTGGGGAAAATGTGCTGAAAATTTTTCAACAACTTTTCAGTTTAAAAAATAACGCCTATTGTTTGTTTGTTTGTTTCTACAAAACTAATACAAATATGGATTAAATTGATGTAAGTAGATCTGTTGATTTATGTTGAACTGTCAAATACTAAGGAAATCGGAAAGTTGTAAACCAATATCATGCTGCAGTTAGCAGTTAAAGATATTTGTATTCAGACTTAATGTGAGCAGCAATTATCTTGGAAGGCCAAAGCAAAAATTGGGCTGCAGACTGACTATCATTATGTGCCCCTGAAGGAGTTAGGAACTTGCTCTCACAGAGTAGGATGTACCTGGAAATCTTTATGTGTATATAGTACTACAGTTATGTGCTCTGTGCATTTTTTTTCTCCCTTCATTATTTCCACTTTGAATTTTGGTATTAAACCATTCCTAATCATTTTAAGGCACATCACATTTGTCTTTTCAAGTGGATGGGCAACTTTTATGCAAATAGGAAAAAGAAAAAATGTAATAAAATAATCTTTTTCAGATGAAGGGAATGAGACAGAGATTCAGCCACAACAGAACAGCCAGCTAATATGGAAACAAGGACGACAGCTGTTAAGACAGTAAGTGTTGAAAAAAGGACTCAAATACTGAATGCAAAGAAAGAATCTGCTAGTGAAATATGATGGTGATGGTATTTGATTTTTTTTTTTCCAGTTATATTTTACTGAAAGAAAAGTTAGTGTGTGTGATGAAGTTCATTGAGCTTCTGCACTACTTTTCCTTGGGTTTTGAAGCATTTTAATATTTCATAACTTCAGATGAGAAGCCTTGTCAAGTCACAAACACCTGATCTCATTTACTTTTCTTTCATGGAGTATAATAAGACAATCTGCTTGGGAGAACAGTGGGTCATGACACTTTGCAATTAAAAAGCAAAAGACACAAGTAATTTCTGCTAAGAGCTGTGTAAAATAAAAACAGCTGGCATTGGAGAAGGAAAAGTTTTATTTTGGTTTGCTTAAGTTGCAGAAAAGACTAACATCCGGAAGGTTAGACTAGATGTTTTCTAATTCTCTGTTCATGTCAATGAAACAAATGTCTCTTAATCTGAATTAATTTTTGAATTGTGATCATAGTAACTAAATTAATTGCCATGGTATTTGGTGTGTTACAGAGGATTAAATGAGAGGGGACTGAGACAGTAAGGGTGGTCTGGAGCTTATATTAAAAGACCTTTTTCCAAGGAGTTGTACAAAAGTTAAATTTTGTACAAGCTTCTACAAGCCAAATGGATGGCTTGTAGAAGCTTCTCTTTTGCAAGAGCTCAAATCTTTGCATGCATGTTGAATAAATGTAAATAGAGTGGTTTTGACTTGGATCAGTGATTTTGAAGATGAGTCCTTCCGTGTCAGCGCAGTTCATACAAGAATGACACACCGCTGGATATAGAGTGCATGTTACTGACAGACTCTGTTTTGCATAGGTGACTTGTTTGATTTTTCTGTAGCCAACAATCAGTATTTCTCTCCTAGTGTGGTTATGTGAATGATATTGTTAAATAATTGGAGGAGAATGTTCTTGCAGGAGAAGTGCATGTCCCTGATTTGTAACAGCTGTCACTGTAAAAAAGCATTTCCCTTCTTCAGAGTTGTCTAGAATATTGACAATTTAATCAATTCACTGCTATTAACTCCATGTTCTAGAGGGAAGGACACAAACCAATTTTTACTTTTTCTTTTTTAAATCGTTATTTCCCTCCTGTTTCTCTCAAGGGCAACATGGCATATTGGTGAAAGAGCCAACTTTAAACCTACAGAGCCAACTTTGGGCTGTGAGGTTTTCATACAAGGATTTTTGCTGTTCAGTTACATGGAAGACAAATCTTTGCAGATCTATTGCAGAATAAAGGAAAGGCAAGACAGATTTTATCAAGCCTAGTCCATCATAAATAACAACTCTAACTTATAGCCACAGCTAAAGAATTTAGGTTTTATTCTGTTTTCTAGGCTTCTAATAATGTTTACATAAGGAACATATCTGCTGCTTCTTGTATCTAGTTTCCACGTGTCAAAGAATAAAATGACCATGCTTGTGCATGCAACTGCGGTGATTTTTATAAAGCAGTTGTAAATATTTTAATTGAAAGTGCTTTTCCATCCATTTTAGTAAATGAATGAATAACGTATTGTATAACCTCTGACTGCTAGACTCTCTGATTTTTTTTTTTCTCAGTGACTGTAGAGGCTGGTACTGCAAGAGGCGATCCCTCTGCAGCTGGTACAGGATGATTTACAAGCATGTTTCACTAGCTCAGCACCGTAGTTTGCTAAGCTAAGGGATTGAGGATGAGTTCAGGGAGGAATTTCATGTTTTGCAGAAGTGACACGTGCAGAGAAGATTAGCATGAGTTCTCTTCCTTAGGTATCTACAAGAAGTGGGCTACACTGACACGATATTGGATGTGAAATCAAAACGAGTGCGAGCTTTATTGGGCCTCTCAAGTGATGCTTCAGAAAAAGAAAACAGAAATCAAGAACCAATGGTAAATGGCACAGAGGGCCAGATTAAAGAGAACGCAATGATCGGGTAAGCATCAAGATGACTTTGTTATCGTTCTGCATAAGTGCACTTAGTGGTGTTGAACAAAATTTTTGTTTACTGAGAAGATTTCAGGATTTTTTTCCTAGTTTGAGATTAGAGCAATTCTAACTAATTTTATTACATTAAGCAATAAATATGGAAGTAATTTTTTAGATTCACATCTTAAAAGCACCATAATTTTTTTTTCCAGTTGAATGGCAGCACTAAGTCAAATCAGGCCTCTTTTGAGATATGATTGCTACATGTTTAGAAGTCAGTGTTGTTACAAGTTAATGGTTTGTTTGTATTGCTGGACACTTTACTATGTAGGTTACAGGCTTTGCTCTTCTGGTCTGTGCTGACTATGGCATGATAATCTACATAAGAGAAGGAATTTTTTTGCTGAATCTGAAAAACAAAGTCAGTCATTACATTCTGAGTCCTAAAACTTCTTTTTGGTTTTCTACTGATGAATAGACATATGTAAATGTGACTGAAATGTAAGGTATTAATTGCTGTGTTTTAATATTTCTAATACTATGGAAAGTCAATCAAAGACAATAAAAGCTTGTTTTTACTTCTCTTAAGTAATGTTAAAACTTAAGAGGCATTTTTTCCATTTTCTTCTCTTTTCCATGCAGAGTTAAAAAAGAAAAAAAAAAAAAGTAAATTGAACTTAACTCTAAAGGCTTCAGAAGAACAATCTATTCGTTCTTGTTTAAGATATTGTAGTTGCAAAACTGGAAAAATAATGAAAATTATGCAGAATTGTAGGAACAGTAGATGAGATAGCTGTTTCCAGTAGTAGCACAGCTTTTCTCAGAAATCCTCACTCTTTTTTCCTTTTCAATATTCATGGAGCAAAATTCAAGACCTTTATTTTCTAAGACCTAATACTGTTATATATGCATCCTATCTTCTAAAAATCATCTGTAAGATTTCATTATACCCTCCTGATAGCTGCAGCAACTTCAGGCCAACAAGTTACATAAGGGCAGAAGTTCAATGTTATGTAATTAAATATAATGCTGTAAGATGGAAAACTTGAATGTGTGAGAAAACCTGCAAGCTACTAAAATATACTGTGTTGCTACATAGTTGACAAGTCATGTCGTTTATGTACAGCAGCTTTGTTTTGAAGAACAAGGAATGCTTGATAGCTTGCAGTAACAGTTCTGGTTTGATTTCTGGTGAAGGAGAAATGTGTAAATAAAGCTTCTCCTCTTACACTTCAAAATTTATTTATGTGTATTTACACAGTTTTGAAGAAGGTGGATATGTGTATAAGGTAGTTTACTTGATGGGTGAAATACTGGGACAGTGGTTTTGATATAGCAGTTTTGGATATATTTTCATTTTTTTCCTATCTGCTTGGTTTTGGGATAGAATCTGACATTAGGTTTAGCACTTTGTAGTTTACCCCGTGGCTGAGGATATTCGCTGATGGAGAAAAACTAATTCCCTTTCAATGTGGCTATACTAGCTTGTCAGCTGTAAGGCTAGTCAGGCTGTACACTTTGAAAAACTGCTCTTGCTTGTGATGCCTGAGATGGCAGACTGCATAATAGAGCTTAGGAAAATGTTTTGATAATATAATGAACAAGAAGGGACTCCACGGCTTTACAGTGGAAAAATTTTTCAGGGTTCTTATTCAACATGGTCATGTCAGTCTTCATGGGTGATTTTGGATTTCTGAATGTCCACTGAGATCTCCCTCACTGGAAGGAAAAAAAGTCAGGATTTTACTAGAATTCCTTGATCAGTCTAAATACAGGACTACTTCTCAATGCTGTGATTCTTCTGGGTGCTTCAGTCACATTTGCAGACCACCTCTTTCAATTTTTCTTTCAGAAAGCATTCTGTGGCTTGCTTCCTGGCAGAGACTGCCTGTTATTTAACAGCTATTTCATCTTGTGCTACCTCACTGTTTCTGTGACATCTGGCACTGTTCACCTTCTTCCAACTGCATCATTACTTACCTCTGAGATTTCAAAGTGCACCTTTGTGGTAGATGCAAAATCAGAAATAAGCTCATATTTACCTGTTACCTGCCTCATGTAATGTCAGCATAACTTCAGCCTGTAGAGAACAGCTTCTCTTTGAAAAGTATAGCATTGAATAGATGACACAGGTCTAAGGCACATGGATGTTGCTCCTGAACTCAGGATGCTACTCCTGAATTCAACTGAAATTTTGAAACCCTAATTCAACGCTTTCCTACCTGGTTGGCAGAACTAGGAAAAATTTAGGTGACTCAGCTAAGTTCTGGCTTGCAGTTGAGGAAGGTGCATCCTTTGAAGCAACCTCACCAGTGCTAGGCTGCTTACTGTGAGGACAAAAGGACTGGCACTTCCTTTAGCAGCCTCTTGTTATTCTTTGTGTACATGTAAAGTGAAAAATGGATTTGGGCTACAGCAAGCTTTTACAGTTGGAAGCAGTGCAGTGAACAAGTGTCTGCAGTTTGGTAGTGGAAGAAGAGGAAAGTTACAGTGAGAAATTGGAAGAGCAAGAAACCAAACAAAACCTTAGTGCAATTCCAGGAAGTTTAAGGACATATGTGAGTGTTTGCCAGGACCATGAGACATGGGGACAGCTGTAAACTAAAATGCAGGCTGAAGACTCTCAGTCACTGTTTGGGGACAGTGAAACTTTTCATAGGAGAACAGCTTTGCTGTCACCAGAGAAGCCTGTGAACTGCTCAAACCAATGCAGTTTGGGAGATTTTAGTGTTCAAAACATATAATGAACATTGATGTCAAATATCCACTTGCAAGTCTGAGGACACTGGTCAAACTGAAGATGTTTTAGTTACATTTGAAGAGCAGAGCACTGAGCAGAAAGTCACACATGAAAATGGATGTAGTCTAACAAGGAGTACACCTCTGTTGAAGTGAGAAAAGAGCTCGTAACATTTCTGATCTCTTTGGTCTTGGAAGAACTGCATAACATGCACCCAGTTGAATCTGTGCATTTTAAGTCTATGTTTTAGAAAACTGTTTACATGGAATGAAAAATGTGAGAAATGGGGTACAGGATTGGAGTAAAGAGAAACCTTGGGGATGGGAAACGATAAAGGCAAATCAATAAGAGTTTGGAAAGAATGTGGGTGAATGTGATGAAGATAATGTACAATAGAGGGGAAAATGGTACCGTGAAAAACAGAAGGAATATGGATTTAATGATGCATTTCCAGAATAGGAAAATGGAAGGCACACTGGCTTTTAATTTCCTTAAAGATTTCTCCATTTAGCAGTGTAAATTGCGGAAAGAACAGATTGGCTCAGCTGCCTTCTGTACAATCGAACATTCGTGTGATAAATTCCAAAGAAAGGAAAGAGATGGTATTTGATGCTTTTATGCTGCCATATGGTTATCTCTTTGAGAGGAGAAAGGAAGTAATGGCAATAGAAAACAAAACTTCCTTTATGTTTTCATTATTTGTTTGATAGTCAACCAATACTTTCTTAGGGAAATGAAAGTGGTGGAGCTCAAAATAAATTAGTATTACAAAAAATTCCAGGGAAAGAATGAAAGAGCTGATCTACTTCTCAACACCGTCTGATTTTAGCACAGTTTTTGTGTAAGTGTATTCATCTGTGCATAGTACTTTTTGCTGCTGTTCAGCCTTCCTCAGAAATACCTCTGTGACTTGCTCTGACAATATTTCTGATCACAGTTGAAACCCACACTTCGCTTATTTTTTAATATTTTTTAATGCCTTTGATTGTTTTAAAGATAATTCTTGGCATTTTTCCTCTGACCTCAGGGATGTTTGAAGTGTATACTTCATGGTGGGTGGGGAGGATGTTTTTCCTCTGTTCAGCTTACTACCGCTTTTACAGATTTTTAAGTTGTTACAGCAGCACTTGCCTATTATATGAGTTTTATCTTGTTGTCTGTCCTTTATACCTATTTCAACAGCTGAGGTTTGGACACTCAGTGTTTGGGATGCCAACACTGAGTTGAGCCTTTTTGTAGGAAAGGCTAGTCGGAATGTTTGGGGTGATTATTGTGAAGCTGATGCTCCTCACTTTGGTATGTAGAAGCATATGATGGTTAGTAAATACTTAATATTTATTTGCAGCAGAGAATATGTAACTTGAATTCTGCTAGGCTCTAGTTATTTTAGAAAATTGTTGTCTGGTCCCTCATAACCTCTCAGCTTAGTTTTGTATATCCTAAATGATTGCATTTACATCAGAGAAGTTCCCCTTCCTTTGGTACAGTGATGAACACACTACTGTTGTTTGACTCTGTTTTAAGCCAAATCAGTTTCTCTTCATCCTTAGGTGAAGTAGCCTCAGACTTTGTGTTACTAGCTGCTGCATGTTTGGCCAGACTTGTATTCTTACGTTGCCTATTTATTTGCTGATGTACAGATCCTCTTGAAAACTTTAGCACTCAAGAAAGACATCATGTGGATTTTGAATGCACCCTGCAAGATTTTGAATCCATAAATGAAATGTTAATGTGATAACGTGAGCTAGATATAGTCCTGTTTTCACTTATGTCATGGAATTTAAAAGGGAATCAGTTTTCAGTTTCTTCAATCAGCTTATTTGCTTACAAAAGATAAGTACCACTTGGCATGACTGGACTCAAAAATAGATACTAAAATAATAACCTCATAATAATGGTTTAAATTCCTAACACTTGCAGTGAGAGAAATGAGTGCTTTCCCCCAACAAACTGAAACAGAAATGAAAGCTGCCTGCAAATGTAGCTTGTAGCCTTGAAAACACGAGAGTACTTAAGTATCTTTGGTTCATTTATTACCTCATTTTTAGTAGCTTTATCTTACTGAATGAAACCTAAACAGTCAAATTAATTTACCTTCTTGAAGGTGTGTATTTGACTACCATTTAGTATGAGTGGAAGCAAATATAATAAAGGAATAGAACTAGAAAGGAATGAGGATATACCAAACATATATGTATATATATGCATAGGTATGAATGTCTAGATATAAAAATATGAATGTATATATATAAATATATAAAGCAACTAGTTCTTGCTAAGGGTTTGATCATTAGAACTATATATAGCCAACAGAAACTTCTTAAAGAAAAATGGTCCTGAGTGATCTATCAGTCTCTCTGAAACTTACCTACTGCCTTTTCTTTTCCTGTTGAACTGCCAAGGGCTTCCACTGCCTATACTTTACATGAGCAAAATGACATCAAACCTCAGCATTTGAGAGCAAATCTGAAGACCTTTTCAAAAATTAAAAATTTTGAAAACTTTATCTTTCTGATATATAAGTCATTCCAACTGACACTTCAGTGAATGAACATCTTTGTATGCCAGAAGACCTTAATGACTCTTTTGCATTTCTAAATCCTATTAACACTGGCCCAAGTAATGAAAATGCTGCATACTGGCTGATGAATGTTGTTTGTTGACTAGCTTATAAAATGGTTTATTTGGGAAAATACCTCTGAATTTATAAATCTCAGGTAATAACTGACATAAGAAAGATTTCCAAAATAGTATGCAGGTAGATGTTGAATTGCAAAAAGGAAAAAAAAAAACCACACCGTAAAGGGAATAAAGCAAATAGATTTTGGATTTTTTTTCACCTTTTTTCTGTTTCTCCCTGCCTCCATCTTGCAGTGACCTAACAGGCGTTTCAAAGGTACCTGATTTAGGCCAGATCTGGACACTTTCAACAGATGCACTAAAGCAGAAAAAAAAGTAGATAAATTGGGGGTTTTTTGTGAAGAAGTACAAATGGACCATGCTTTTAATTGGCACCATTCTATGGCTTAAGAGTTTGAGAGATGCTTCTTGGAAATGTCACGTAAGACTCACAGTACAGAAAGAATAGGGAGAAAGAGACAGAAGTTGTGCAGTTGGAGAGAGAGAGAAGCAAAGAGAGGGGAGGTGAATAGAGAAACAACTTACAGAAGTTACTCTCGTACCTCAAATATTAAGGGGTTATTTTATTCTTTATAAAGCTTATTTGTTTGATATATTATAGTTGGCTGGCTAGATTTGGCAAGAGAAGTGGTTCTTGCTTTTTAACTGTCATTCCTTTGCGATTCCAATTTACATGCAAACCATTTTGTAAGTGTTGCTTACCAGTTGTAATACATATTGCACTAGTTCTTGCATTGTGTGGTGTGACTTCATAGATTTCAAAGGTTGTGACAGACTGTTAGCCTGGCCTGTGTTCATTGTGTGTAAATGTTGATTATTTTAACTGTTCTGTAGTTTTATAAATTATTTTTATATTTTCTGTGCTGCATTATGAAAGATTTTACAGTGTTGAACATCTAATGAACTGTTCTTAAAGACACTCCTCATTGAATTTGCATGCATTTATTTGATGAGTACAGTTTGATAGAATTTAACTAGCCACATTGAAAAGACTGTTTTAAAACATGTGATAACTAAATTCTGTGGGGAATTAATAAAACATATGAACACTATGCAGTAGCTATTTTGATAGTAGTAGGAAACTGAACCAAAGAAAATAGCTCAAGAAAGAGTGTGGTAGAACAGCTCTGAATCCTGGGTCACAACAGGATCTTTCCAGCTGTACAAGGTCCCAGGAACATTTCTCAGCCTAAGCTGAACTTGTATTTATTTAATTTTATTGTGGTATTTCTTCCTGCTTCTGAATTTATCAATAAAATCCTGGGTTTATTTAAGATAACTTGTGTATGTCTTGGATAAAATAAACAAACAAAAAAGGCCTCTACTCTTTCCTTTGAGGCTCTGAGTAGGACTGAGGCACTTAAGGGCCTTGTGGTTGGACAGTTCATGGGAGCAGTTTGAGACTCTCCCTGGGCATGACCACAGACTTACCAGGGTTATTATCAACAAAAGAGAAGGTAATGATAGAAATCTAGAGTGTGTTAGTTAAAAAGAAAATACATGTCTATAATGTGATTTTAGTCTAAGTTAAACTTGACTTTGCAATTTGAAATGTTCTGAATCACGCTGGGAGCTGGAAAGGTATCATCAGCATGCTGTTTTAGTTTCCACAAAAGAACTTCACCTTGCCTGTAGGTTATGGCTTCTGCATTTCACTCATTAAGAAACAGGATTTGTGTTAAGATCATGAATATTAAATATTGAGAGCAAATACGTTCAGTCTGAACTATACATTTTTTAAAGCTGGTAATATTTCAGTGTCAGAGCCAACTGCATTTTTACGCAAAATACTTGTCTCAAGGCATGTTGGGCAGAAAATGAAGAGTTGGTGTTTTGGCCTGCAGAGCCCAGCAAAGCCAGGCTTGCTTTATTTAAGTAGTGTATATGGAATATCCACAAATCATATTTTTTCAATTTCATGGGAAGATATTATTATTTTTAGTTTTAAAGGGGCCAAAGGGTTAACACAAATCTGAATAATTGAGCAGCCTGTAAAATACAAAGTGGGATCAGGTTTTCACAGCCATCACAGCTGTGAAAGGGACGTAAGTACTTCAGTTACTATCCCATTTGTAACAAGAATTTTGTGTTTTAAACAGGAAAACATTTCTTACCTTTGGGAATCAGAAGTTCCCTGTTTCAAGAGTGGTATTCACAAAATCTGTGCCCTGCCCATCTGTACTAGTAAGATGGAAAACCCGGCAGCATTAGTCTAGCTACAGTTACCTTCTGGCAGTACTTACTGCTATGCTCATGAGAAGCAGTTAGTCCTGTTGTACCTAATAGTGGGTAGGCAGGAGTAGCAAGGTAATATCTCTGCCCCAAAGAATTTCCTGTCTACTTGGATCAGGCTACTGGAAAGGAGGATGTAATGGGCGGAGTTAACAGTATGTGATAGAAGATATGATACTGTTTAAATGATTTTTGTTGGGTTGGTTGGTTAGGAAGTGCTGAGTCACCTGGAACGAGACCTTAAAGGAAGGAAGACAAAGTTAGGTGCTGGAGGGAAAAGCATGCAAGAGTGCTGTTGCAGAGTCCAGCAGGAAGGAGCAGTGGGAAAGAGATTCAGAACAAGCAGCTGAGGAGCACAGGGTTGAGGAGGTCCTGCCACAGTCTGGCTGCTCTGTGCTTTCTGCTTTGGCAGGTTCCGTAGCTTCTCCTGCTGTCTGGGGGTTCTGGTTTATTCTTCCCCAGCTTCCCCAGTCTTTTCTTTAGACAGTATGGCTGGGGGGGAAGGAAAAAGCTGCACCAAAGTTCTTGCACTTTGAAAATTATGTTCTCCCTTAAATATGTTGAGATACAGGACAGTCCAGAAAAGAGGAATTCTCCTTGTTGAGACCTTTTTAGGGTTTTTGGTCTCTCTTTATTTGCAACAGGCCCTGAACCTTGCTGTAGTCTTGCTTCACTCGTGCTTGTAATACCACAGTTTATATCAGTCCCCACTTTTGGAGCTTGATTCTATTGTTTTCACCCATTGATTTTTAAAAAAAGTACTCGAAGCTACAAAAGCCCTGGAAATGTCAAATTGTGTTTCTTTTTCTAAAATGGAATTTAAAATTATTTATTTTACTACCCTATCTCCAAATATATTTTTGACCCTTCTGCTTTTTTATGTTGCTTTGTGAATGAACCCCTAAGAGAAAAACTAACCAGATGGAAAATTAATGAAACAAGCAAGCTTGAAATATCCATCAAAGTACATAGCATAAATTAGCTAAGGCCAGACATTTTTCTTCAATATGTTTTATGTTCTTCCGAAGTATTCATGCTGACAGCATTATCCAAAATGCATTATGTTCATATGCTGCTAGAGAATGGCAAATAGCTCAATTTATTAAATCACATTTAATTTGACTGCCAAAGTTTATTGGGGTACAGTATAGGAAATCAGTCTGTCTGTCAGCTTGAAACTATCTTCCTGGAGAACCCTTGGATAGTTTAAATATTCTGTCTCTTCTGTTTTCTTTTTTGTTTTTTAAGAATTCTTTCTTGGAAGTTGTGTCTTAGCACAGATAGTCTTCTGTGGCCCTATTCTGACTGTACATTTTTGTACTGTGCAGGAGTTTTGAAGTACATGATAAATAAGCTACCATGTTTCCCATTGCTTGAGATGCCCATTTACCCCTGCTCCCCATGTAAGTGCAGATACATTATTATGTATATATATCCTGCCTACTAATATGTGTAATAATTAATAGGATAGTTGAAATCAGAGCAGTTAATAAAAAAAAAGATATAACCTCTTTTGGTAGTCACTTTGAACTTCAGTGTGAGAGACTCAGGTTTAAGAGCAAATGAATAGAGAGCCAGGTCTGGTATGATTTACTGCAAATACTTGCACCTATAGAGGGATATCTGTTTCTTAATAGTAAATTCTCTTAATTAAAATTTTGTATTCTGTGTTTGGTATTAGTTCATATATTTACTGGAGTATGTCTGATAATTGCTATTATAGATCATCAGCCATAGTGTTTTTACATGGCAGATTTTTACATGGCAAAATACAGAGGGAAAAAAACCAGAAATAGTTGTGGTTGGATGATTTAGTCAAATAAAAGTAGACACAAACTCTCAGAATTTTCTGAAAGTCAAGAAGTTAGTCAAATGAAGCACATTACAAGTGTTGTCTTATCAAGATTTTTCTTTTGGAAACAGCAAGGCAACGATACCGTAGGATTTCTGTGAAAATGTACATTATTACTACAGATTCATGAGGTGTTATAGGCTGCCAAAGCAGTGATTACTTAAGGAAAAATAAAAATATTGCAGAGTGTTTTCAGGTTTGTCATAGAAACAAGGGTCACAATACTGCCGGAAGCAGGGCAAATTTGAAACATGCTAAAGATTGTTCTTAGATCTAAGTTAAGATCTGGAAAAACGGAAGGAATATTCTTGGAAAAACCAGTGACCGTGAAAACATAATGTACATCGAGGTATATTATATATATTATGAGGCTGCTGTGTATGCAGAATTTCTAATAGCAAGTGAAATCTCTATTGGTATTTTTGGGTGATACAGGTGAGTAAATGAAAAAAAGTAGAGTAGCAAATTGTCGTAATGAAATGCAGATATACTGGGCCTATGAAGAAGCCACTTCTGCTGATTGTTGTTATGTAAGCATAGAACTGCTTGAGCAGAGACTTCGCAAAGAAGGAAGTGTGCTGCTTATCATGCCTTATTGCACATCAAAGCTTTTGCCCTTGGATGCTTCCTGTAATAGACTTTTGGAAAGTGTTATGACAAAACACTGAAGTAAGTGGGTGATGGACAGATGATCAGGTGTTCACACTGCGGGGGTTTTACAAGGCCTTACTGTATAGGTGTGTTAGCTGATTGAACCTTCTGAAGGTTAGCAGAAGCAAAGTACTTGCTGGTAGTAAGGGTGACTGCATAAGACAATTTAGAGCTACAATTCTGAAAAGAGAGAGGGAGAGACTTCTGCTGTTTCAGTGGTTGTGAGAATCAAGATGACGTGCATTTAGTGATGAACTATGAAAAACTGACTACTGATTAAAGGTAAGAAAACAGTAAAGCTTGTCTTCACTGCTTCAAAGCCATTTAAAGAATGTACCAGTTTTTACTGGAAGTAATTGTAACAATTCAAAAGGAATAAATTTTGTTCACTGTATCTTTCAGGGGTTGATGGAGAAGTGCGTCTTCTGCATAGAAAACACAGATCCTGTTGATAATTTTAGGACTGCTTTATCTGTACTTTTGTCAGAGTTTTAATAATTGTTACAGTCCTGTTTCTTGGCTTCTTCCTCTTCGGTTGTTAATATAACAACCCTTATGCTTCCTCTTCTGAGGCACTGCCTAAATTTCTGCCAGTGCAGTCCTAATTTTACCCAATTTTCATCCATTTCCTTATTTGTTTAATGTAAATTCAAATATTATTTAGTCATCAATGATATTTTCCCATTATATTCTTTTATAGTGGCATATTTATCATGTCTTAAAAGCTAATGAATTATAGATCTAGAGTTTGTTGTTTCCCAGCAAGATGAGGAACATCAGCTAGCAGTAGCAAAGTTTTCCTGTACCCTGATGTCCATGTCCATGATGAGCCCAGCTTGGTAGCTGTGGCTCATGTCCTTGTTGCTGAGGCTTTCCGTAATGGCATAGCAGTATTGATGTTACTTCGGGCACATATCAGATGAATGTTGCTTTAAAATGCTTTTTGAATAAAAAATTGAAGTCTCTGTCCTAGTAATGGCAGCCATACTAAGAATAATTGTTGGTTCTAATAATACACTTCATGTCTATTGTTTAGTTCCTTAGCCACAAGAATTTTAGCTGTTAACAGTCCATTTTTACTTGTAGGCTTATTTTAGTCTTATATGTTGTTGGACATAATAATACAGAACAGCTTAGTAATTGCAAAAGAGACTTCATTGTGATTTCTTTTCTCTCATGATGGTGATTGTTGTTGTTGTTTAGGAAACCTGAATTGACTGACTCTGCCTCTCTGCTAGAGACCTTCAAGTTTCTTGAAAATGCAGCTGCAGACTTTAGTGATGAGGAAGATGAAGAAGATATTGAAGGACGAGAGAAAACAATCATTGATACTGCAACAGTGAGTGGAAAAAATAATTGAAAAAGTTACGAAGAACAGAAAAAGTGAGATTAATGAGGTGCCTATAAGCAAAGTATATGGCTGTGTATGTACACATGCAAGTCATTAACGCATCTTTATGATGTTCTGTCCAAGCGTGTGTGCATAAGAGGAATTATATATGCATTTCTAAGTTTTTGCATACAAGTTATGCTTTGCCATCTTTATTGCTCTAAGTTAGATTAAATTTTTCTAAAATTGTCTCTTTACTATTCCATACTGACTAGTGTTTTTGATATATACTGGAACACAATTTTTAAGGTATCAATGTCCTTTTTTACAGTTCTCAGCTTAGTTTGAAGGTATTGTTCATAACATTACATGTCAAGAATTATTCTTGAATATTTATTTAAAAATTAGTGATACTTAAAATTATTTGTAAAAAATTGTATTAGAGTACAGAACTGAAATACACTTTTATTTATAGCTTGTGGAAGGGAGAGGTGTAACTGGAAGAACTCTAATGTAGTTAAGAAATTTTTTTGTTTTTTCAGTCAAATGCCTTAACCTCACTCGTGATCTATACTTTGCTATATGATTTGTTCATATTATTACATGGATACGTGTAATCAGTACTCTTCTTTAAAATTAACATTTATACTCTTCTTTAAAATTAACATTTATTTAGTGAATTGTGTTTCCTAAAAATTGAAGCAGATAAGGGATGATGGATGTAATTGTTTTTATGGTCAGTTTTAAGAATTAACACTAAAAAACCAATTAGTCTTATGGCATTTTTAAAGGGGATCTTTTCAGATCTTTCCTGTCATTCATGGACTGTGAACTACTGTCTGAGACTCTTCTGTTAAGTCTTGTGTAATACAGTATGTTCACTAAGCCTACTGAAGAAATGAAGCTTGAAGTTTAGAATTCCTTCAGGTTTAAAAATTGGTTCACTGTATTTAGAGGAAATACAGTCAGTCATCCTCATGAGCTGTGGGATGTTGGACTATGTATTGGAGTCTTTACAGACTGACCCTTAGCAAGGGTCCAAGTCAAAACATTGTGATTAATGTAAATTTTCTATTTCTGTAGAAGTAAAAATTGTGGTACAGTTTTCATATATCATGGCATCAGCTTACCAGTTGGTCAAATAACTGCAAAGAATCAATCTGATTATTGAGAGAAAAATAAATTTTTTGTGGAAAACTTAAAATGAAATTCTTCATTAAAATGTATATTATTTTCTTTTACCAGAATTTGCTTTTGAATCTGAGAGGGAAATGCAGTTTAAACATGAAAAGCAACATGTTAAAGTAGCAATAACATCTGAGAAAGCATTCAGGATGGAATGACTTACAAAGTCTAAGAAAATCAGCTCTTGTCAGTTTTGTGGTTTGGGGTTGGTTTGTTTGTTTCCTGGAGTTGAGTCTTGGTCCACATAGAGAATGATTTCAGAATTGGAAGTTAGCTATTTTCAGAGAAGCAAAGTGAGTTTGGTTTTGCTGAAGTCTTTTCTATGGCATTCTTGGGTTTTTGTTTGTGTGTTTTATGTGTTTTTCAGAAATGTTTTTAGAGGAAGTTTGTACATTATAGTGAATTGATAAAACTGAAAATCATGGACAAAGACTGTCTAACTAGTTAAAGTTAGAAAGTGGTATGTTTATTACACTGGAGGGCAGCACGGGGGGGGGCATTCTCGAAATGCGTGACTGCACCGCACAAGGATTTTTGCCTTTTATTTATTTCCCAAAATAATACATATGCACAACCCCAGCACCTCCCATCCCCACTTTGTATTGCAATGAGGTTATTAGTCCTTCACGCGTGTGCAGTTATTCTTTTGAATTGGGTCGGTGGTCTCGGATTGGGTCAGTGGTCCCAGGGGTGAAGTCAGGAAGGTCTTCATCACGTCTCTGTGACCCTCTGGCACAATCCAAGGCCCCCTGCTTCGTGATGGATTAACATGGAGTGCAGATGCTGGGCATTGTTCCACTGGTTTCAATATGTTCCTATAACGGTTCACTTGCTCCACTTCTTTCTACAAATGAGCTCATAATATAACAATTAGCTGTAGCTTAAGCATCTAATAATCATTAACCTATCGTTGGTGTATCTAACGTCAATATGAATTGGTTCTAACCCTCAGCTAAAATCTTAACCCTTTAAAATCATTATTCAGTAGTATTAAAGAAAAATATGGTAGTGGTGTAGATTAGTGTAGGTTCATTATCCACGTGATGATTATTGATGGTCACAGGAAGAAAGAGTTACACACAAGTTTCATTTTCACTTAGAAGTTTGAAGAAAGTCTGCGTACTATTCCAGATTTGCTTATTAATGTGTACTTTTCTGCTTCCTCTTCAACTTCCTGTTTGGATTTTGCGTAGAGGACAAGACAGTACTGCTTGGATTAAAGATGTGTTTGTAACTTAATTCAGCATTTTTTTCCCTGTCCTTTCTGACCCCTCAGATTGTAAGGAAAAGAGTGCTATCTGACAGCAGTGAAGACAGAGATACAGAAGAAGCTTTGAAAGAGTTTGACTTTTTGGTTACCTCAGATGATGGTGATGGGGAATCGAGAAGTTCGGGAGATGGAACAGACTGGGGTAAGGAAATTTGATGGATCATACCAGGAGAAAAAAAAAGTGCTAAGAATATATTGTGACTGATCAGTTCATTGAATGAGATCTCTGTCAGGATCACAACATCTTTTGATTATTTATCTACTATTTATGTTTTATTATCAGTAAATAATTGGCAGACTGAAGTCTTCTTGATATAATAGTCTCATTTTTTTCTGTAAACTGCTTCAGTGTAAAGATTTTTCAAGGTTTCTGTCTCAGGTCGTTTTTCCTTTTCTTTAATTCTAAGGCAGATAGAATTTAAAATTTATGAGTGGTATTTCAATATATTTTTCTAGTGACCCATGCACATGAAGGGCTCTGATAAAGCTGTATTTTGCAATTATGATGTGAAAGTTATTTTATCGTCTTTGCTTTCTCCCACTTTGATGCAGAGGGCAATGTGAGTCATAAAATCCAAATTAGTTGTACTCTTACTGTGGATTAGTAATTTAGTTAATATGAACTCTTCAGCTTCTCAAACTTTCTTTTATAATTTAGCAGAATAATATATCTTTAAGTCCACTAGTCATAGAGAGACATTTCACAAACTGCTCTCTGTCCTTTGCGGTTCATGTCCTGCAACCCAGATTGCCACCATCTCCACTTTACCTTGACATAATTATTCTGCCTAAACCCTCAGTATAGAGAAGGGGAGAAAGAAGAGAACTGGTTAAATATCTTCATGGGAAGTTGTTTCCTACTTAAGCTGCTCTGGAAAGTCTTAAGGATAGGTTGTCACGGAGCTATTGAAGATGATGGGAAATCATTGAGCTTTATAATGGAGCTGCAACTGTGACAGACCAATAAGCCATGGTAGCTGAGGCTCTCACATGAGCATCTCCAAGATGCTGTATTTCACTGAAGCCATGTCCATCTCCTGGTTGGACTCCAAGTTATTTTTCAGTGTGGTGTAGTCTCTGCTTAAGAGGATATTGTAATATCATTAAATACAGCAGTCAGTATTCTATTCACCAAACAAATCTAGAAATACTGCTCTTAAAAAAAAAATTGATACTGCTCTTTAATACTAAAATTTTATCAATTTATGCAGGGTCAGTGCAGCTATTGCTTGTTTCACCAAAAATTCAGCATGCCAACAAGAGCTTTTTGTTCTCAAATTCACACTTCTGATTTATTTTTGCTTTCATTGATGACAGCTGAGTACAAGTGAGCGGAAGTCTAACATTTAAAATACACTGTTATTAAAAGTTCTAGTTTCATTTCCAGAAATCCAAAATGGGTTTTTTTGAGGTGGAGGTGTTCATGTTTTTCAATTACTTCTTTCACAACCTGTGTCTTTTATGGTAACTATATAAGACTAAGCTTCATCAAGGAACAGCTGTTAAAAATCCCTTAGCTTAAGTGAAACTGTTAAATGTAGTACAGTAGAGTGATGTTGTTGTAGTGAAGGACAGCAGCAAACAGAGGAAATTATTTCTTCATTTTGGATTCCAAGTATTATTGTTCAGTTACAGTAATCTGTTGAACCCATTTGGCTTGAAAGGTCCTCAGATGTTTTCTGGTAATTTTTAAGCTATTAAGCACTTGAATAGCAGTAGTTCAGGATCCACTTCTGAAGCTGAACAGTATCTGTGGGACATGTGGGAAGCTGGGACAGTCTGTAGAAAATTAACATATTGGGTATTTTCCTGGAAGCAATCTAATAAAAATCTATTTAAATTTTTTTTTTTTT